>JXCR01137016.1:83952-94041 GCA_002079205.1 Phalaenopsis hybrid cultivar
ATATATATATATATATATATATATATATATATAATATACGTAGGCATCCATGGCAATGGCGGCTAGGTTTTGCTCTGGCATGCATGGCGATTCTCTGGTTCTTCGTGCCCTATTTTGCTGATGAGATTGTTTCTTCCCTCTATTCTTTCTTTCTCTAATTTTTTCGTGATGCCTCCTGCTTCACACTCTTTTGTGGATGTGGTTCTTGACGGTGGGGTTGGCCCTTTGGCCACGCCTACCACTGGCCATTTCCTGCAAGGTTTTTATAATCCACTTATTGTTGGTGGGGATTACTCATTTATTATGAAATTAGGTAAGAAGAATGGGAATATTGCATTGTATGTCACTGAGGATGAAACATCAATTCTTTCTTTTTCTTGTCACCTGGCTCTTGTAGGAAAATTTACTTATGGTTATCCTAAACTTGATTTGATTAAGCGTGAGTTTGAAATACTGAAACTCAAAGGATGGTGGAAAGTATGTATTTTAGATGGTAGGCATCTCCTCATTCAGCTTGCCAATGATGAGGATTACACTCATCTTTTTGCAAAAAGATTTCTGAAGATTGAAAATAATATTATGAAATTCAAGAAATGGTTTGTCAATTTTGACCTTAAAACTGAGCTACCTATTATACTAGTTTGAATTCATTTTCCAGGGCTTAAACTTCATTTTTTAATCATGAAATTTTATTCTCACTAGCTGCTGCTTACGGTAGGCCTTCGAAATTGAATTATGCTAATTATACACTTTTGAGACCATCTGAAGCATGTATTTTGGTAGAACAAGACATCACAAAACCATTTTGTAATGAAATATGGATAGGGTCACAACATTAAGGATACTGGCATCCTGTGGAAATTGAAAGGCACTCACCTTACTGCACTCAGTATTTTATGTTTGGCCATCACTCCACTTCATGTTTTAAATTGAATCTTAATCTTCAAAAACTCACCTGATGCTCTTCTCATTAACCCACCAGAAAATCATAAATCTATGGACTCTCATGTCATTTCTTCTTTGGTTGAAAATGGATTTGTTTTAGACTCTCCACCTATTCCACAATTTGCCACATTGTTGGTGGATAACTCAGGTACTGATAATACACTTTTTAGCCCCACGACTAGACTTTAAGAGTTAAATATAAATATCAATGGTGATAATGATGATGATGGTAATTTTTTTGTTGATGATTGTAATGAAACAAATGGAACAATATCTTTGTTGGTGCCTTTGGAAAACACTACTCATGAGGCTTCTTTTATTCCTAAAAAATTTTCTATAAATCATGGTTATCCTATTCCTAGTTGTTCTATTATTAATACTACCATTTTTTGGCCCCTTTTCACATTACTGCTAAAATCATAGAAAATGAATGACAAGTTCAAAAGAACTACAAGAAACAGGCTAAATGAAATAATGAGTTATCAAGTCTCAATGCTAATAACATTATTCAGGAATGAATTTATCACTCGGATGTGGAACAGTAGTCAACCCTACTAGATCTTCTAGAAGGGCTGGCTCACGTCATCAAGTATAACATTATGGTTTGGAATATTAGAGGAGTGGTAGACCTTAACTCCCTTAATAGGCTTAAAAATCTTTGTAGGGTACATAGATTACTCATTTTTGCTATTTTGGAGCCTATGGTTAATGTTAATAAAAACAAGATTCTCAATAAATTCAAAAGTTATCGTTCCTACTGTAATATCAATAATAAAAGTTAGATTTTTTTGAAACCTTCTATCTCAATTTCAGTTATTGAAGATGAGGAGCAATATATCTTAACTGAAATAAAGTTTATGGATTTCCAAGGGTGGGGCACTTTTGTCTATGTCAGTTCTTAGTTGCATGATAAGTTTCTGCTTTGGCAAAAACTTGAAATTATGGGAATTTTTATTAATGATAATTATTTCATGGGTGGTGACTTAAATATGATCATGAAACCCAAGGAGACAAATGGTGGTGGTAGAGTTGACCCTAGTCTGGCCTCATTAATCTGTTTACTAACTTTATCTCTAATGCAGGTCTTTTTGACGTGGGATATATTGACACCCCTTATACTTGGAGAAAGGGTTTTCTCTATCAGAGATTGGATCGGTACATGGCCAATTCTACTTTTCTTAGCTACTTCCCTATTATTTGGGTTCAACATCTAAGTCATGCAACTTCTGATCATAATCTTATCATGCTTACTTTGGCTTTTACTATTAAACCACGCATATGTCATTTCAAGTTTCTAAATGTTTGGACTTATCATAACACTTAAATGGACTTAGTAAAGCTGGTGTGGAAGTATGATGGGGATGGAACTCCTTTGTTTATTTTATGGCAATTGCATAAAAAAATGGCTACTCATCTCACTAAATGGAATTATCAGGTTTTTAGCAATGTACACAAAAAAGTGCGAGATGCTCCAAATATTGTTGACACTTTGGAAGCTCAACTAGTGCATTGTCCTAATATGATGGACACTCTTGCTCAGGACCATGTCTCATTAATGGATGTCATTGCTCTTGAAGAGTCCCTATTACAACAAAAAACTAATGAAACTTCCTTTATTGCGAGGGATAGAAATACTAAATACTTTCATGCCTTGCTGAAGCATAGAAGAAACAGTAATAGCATATTGAAAATAAAAAATGGGTATGGACAAATTCTGACTAATCTAGATGATATTGGTGATAGTATTGTAAATTACTTTACTGATCTTTTTAAAACTACCACTAATGTTCTTCCTGTGGATTCTACTCTCTTTGTTGATGACTATAATTACATTAATGATCTCCATTTAGCTTATCCCCTTGATGAACATGAAATTTTTGACGTTTTCAAGTTTACTTTCCCTCACAAAGCCCAAAGCCCGGATGGTTTTCTTACTCTTTTTATATTCACTCTTGGGATGCTATTAAGGAAGATATTGTCTTTGCCACACAAAGCTTATTCCTTGGTGAAGTTCATGGTAAATATTTTACTTCTGCTTTGATTTTCCTTATTCCTAAAGGTAATGATAGGATTTCCTGGGATAACATTCATTCTATTGCTCTCACTACTGTCATTTCCAAGGTTATGAGTAAGATCATTGTCAATAGATTGCAACCTCATCTTTCTCATTTCATAGCTCCACAACAATCTGCATTGATTAAGGGTAGGGACATTACTGATAACATCCTTTTAGCTCAGGAGATGATTGAGGATCTTGATATAAAGTGCAGAAGGGGTAATATGGTGCTCAAATTGGATATCCAGAAAGCATTTGATACTATCAGCTAGGATTTCATTGTGAATATATTGCAGGCTAAAGGCTTTCAACATAACTTCTGCTTACTCATTAAGAGATGGCTTTATAATAACAACTATAGTGTGATGGTTAATAGCAAAGCACATGGTTTTTTTCAGAAACGTGATCCGCTATCTCCTACTCTTTTTATTATTGCTTTTGACTACCTCACCACGCTTATTAATAAGTTATAGCTTGAGCATCCCTACACTCAATACTCAAAAAAATCTAAGCTTGTGGTGAGCCATTTGTCTTATGCTGATGATGTTATTATGTTCTTTAATGCTAGCAAATGCGCTATAAAACCACCATGTCCTTGTTAAAGGAGTTTCAACATGTCTCCGGTATGATGTTTAGCATGTTAAAATGCTATATATACTTTAGGAAAGGAGTCCCTCTTTATAGTTATGCTTGGGCCTCCAACTACATTGGCTGCAAAATCTCTAAGCTTCCTATTAAATATCTGGGGGTGAACCTTCTTAGAGGCAGAAATAAGCAAACTTAGATCAGATGGATGATGTGATTGACAAAGTTAAACTCAAGATTAATGATTGGAAAAACACTTTCTTATCTAATGGTGGTAGACTCACTTTGTTGAAAAGTGTCTTTTGGACTCTTCCTCTCGATTTCATGCAAGTTCTTAAAGCTAAGAAAAGCACTCAAAATAATCTGGAGTCAATTTTTAACAAATTCTTTTGGAAGGGCCTTACGTCCTCCAAACTTTTGACTAATTGGCATTATAATAGTAGGTCACTCTATGCAGGGGGATATGGTTTCAAATCTATGCTACAAATAATTTGCATTAACATGTGCAAACTATGGTTCAACTTCCATTTGGGAAATTCCTTATGGGCTCAATTTATGCATCATAAATATTGCAAATTCTCTTAGCACTCTACGATCACTTGGAAGGTGGGAGACATTAGGCTTTGGAAAGCTATTATTTCTGCCCTAGATGTTGCTCCTAAATTTATGTTTTGGGACATTGGGAATGAATGTATCTCTTTTTGGCATGATGATTGGGGGATCTCTTCTTATCCTGCTTTGTCGAACATTATTTGTGACCCTAATTTGATGGTTTTTGATTGTTGGCTTGATGGGGCATGGAATTTAGCTAAGCTTACTTCTTTGGTTGGTGAATCTGCTTCTGCTATTGTTGTTATTCCTATTACATGTACTGGAAAAGATGTTCCACTCTGTAGATTCATGGGTAGAGTTTCTGTTACTAAACCGCTTTTCTCAAAATTACACACCTATAATCCGTGAAAGTGGAATTCTTACACATGTCATAGGCATATAACTCCCTCTATCACTTTTTTCATTTGGAGATATTTCCATAACCTACTTCTGCTTGATGATATTCTTAAAATGAAAGGGCTGAAACTTGTCTCTTTCTGTTATAACTGTAAAAGTGATGTCGAATCTGCTACTCACTTATTTTTTGATTGCCCCTTTGCTAAGGAGGTTTGGAATAGGCTTGGGTGGTTTTTTGTCATCAATTGGCCCCCCATTTTGTGTCTTAAAGTGGTTATTGGGGTTTGGAAGGACTTTGATCCTTCATTTAAAGAGCTATCTTATTTTCCTGTCATTATACTTTGGTTCATATGGATGGCAGGTAATAACAACAAATATGAAAATCTTTCTCACACCCCCACCACTCTCTCTACGTTAATTTTGGCTCATTTTAAAAAAATTTGGACGCAAACCATTGGTATGGCTGCCTCTCGATCCATTGGTAGGGGTAGGAAACCCATTCATGTTAAATGAGCATCACCCCCACATGGTTGTGTCAAAATTAACATTTATAGTAGCTTCTCCTTGGATTATTCTAGAGTGGATGGTCTGATTAGGATGACTTTGGAAAATGAACTACATTTTTTGCCTCCCCCTGTGTTTCCAATTTATCTCTTGAAGCTGAGACTTGTGCATTCCTAGCTGCTATGAAAATTTTTCTCTTTGAATCTCTATCGTTTTATTGTGGAAATTGACTCTGAAACTTTGTTTAACATCTTGTTGGAGAAGATTAGGTCTGTTTGGAATATTTTTTCCTTACTGAGAAGGATAAGGCATTACTTTGTGATGCATTATCTTAATATAGGCTTTTCATTTACTTATCAAGAGGGAAATGCCTTTGCTGACAGGTTGGTAAAATGGATAGTGCAAGAAGCCTTTGTTGTAGATTCTCCTACAACTTTGCTGCACAATTTTATTCAAAGTGATTTACTAGATGCACCTTATGTTTGATACTAATTATGCTCCTTTTCTCTTTTGCCTAATTGTCTCTAGTTTGGGTCTATTTCTTGGCATGGAGCATGAAGTTTTTTATAGCAGTTTTGGGTTAATTTATAAAGGGATGGCACATTACTTCAACTTGTTTCATCCTAAGTTATGGAGTTGCTTGAGGCCTTTTTTGGTTTACACTATTGGGTTGTAAGGTTCTTTTCTGCTTTTGGGCTGGACTGGGATGCATAAGACTTGTTTTTATCCAAATAGATATTTGGTTTTCTCGACTCTTTATATACAGAATTGGAGGCTGAGTGGTTTTATAGTTTTATTTTCTTTGAATGATTTTATGGTTTCAATTCACATTAAGTGGATACAGAATAAAACTTTTATTATATCTGGTTGTCTATTTCTTTTAACCCCTAATATATTTTACATATTACTATATCTTATGAATAGCTGCAGGGCTAGTTGGCTTTACTCTGGGGACAGTATATGTGCTTCTTATTTGAAGCACTTTATATGGTCTTACCTTGTTGACCTCACTTTTGGTTGAGGTTTAGTTTTTCCTCTTTAGTTGTCTAGGGTCTCGCCATAGGACTTTTATGTTGAATATTCATAGAAAACTAGAAAAGGAACCCTCACCATTAGAAATTATACACTCCTCCTTGCTCAACTTGAAGTTCCACATATTGGTCCTAACCTCTGGCAGTTAGTAGGTGGAGTCAATATAGGGAAGCTTAAGGGGAGGTCCCATAGGACTGCTTGCCCTTAGGGTTGACCCTGGGTGCTGGAGCTAAGGCACTCACTTTCACTCACTCTCACTTGCAATCGCTCACAACTCTAAACCCAATATTTGTTGACTTTGATCCCTTGATCCTTTGATAAAAAAGGTTTCCCATTTCCCTTTCATGAATTAAGCCTAAATGTTAATTAAGGACAAATTCTCAAAGTTATACTTTTGCCCCTTCGGCTCTATCACTTCATAATTTATCAAATTTAATCAAATGACTTTAGATATTTTGACCAGATGTTGGATAGGCTAGCAGGGCATAGATATTTTTTTCTTTTTCGATGAATATACCGACTATTATCAAATTCCAAATGCTTCAAAGGATTAAGAGAAAATAAATTTTACTAGTCCTTCTTGTACATTTGCTTTTTGTCGAATGCTCTTTGATTTATGTAACACACCTGCAACATTTTAAAAAAATTATGATATCAATTTTCAGTGATTTAATTAAAAAAGGGATAGAATTCTTTATGGATGATTTTTCTGTATTTGGAACTTCATTTTAAACAAGTCTAAATCATTTAGAGAAAGTTGTAGAATGATGTGAAAAGATGAATCTAGTATTAAACTGGGAAAAATGTCAATTCATGATTGCAGCAGGAATTTTGCTTGGGCATAAAATTTCTGAAAGTGGCATGGAAGTAGATCCGAAAAAAATTTAAATTACATCTAACCAAACTCCACGTACTACTGTAAAAGGATTTATGAGTCTTTTAGGACATGCTGGTTTTGACAGGCGATATATTAAATATTTTTTAAAAATTAAAAACCCTTTATGCCAACTTTTGGAAAAATATATGAAATTTAATTTCAATCAACAGGGCCTTAATTCCTTTGAAATATAGAAAGAGAAATTTATCGTCGCTCCTATAATTGTTTCACCTAAATAGCAGAAATCATTCAAATTATTGTGTGATGCTAGTGATTATGAAATTCGAGTTACCTTAGGGCAAAGATATGACAAAGTTTTTAAAGTTAAATACTATGCTTGTAAAGCTCTCAATGATGCTCAAATTAACTATGCCACTACTAAAAGAGAGTTATTAGCCATTGTTTATGCTTTTTATATGTTTAGGTCAAATTTAATTGGAGCTAAATGGGTTATGCATACAGACAATTGATACACTTAAAATATATAGTCTTTATGTACACATTTTTGTACCTTTTTTTGAGATATTGTGCTTTAATGAAATTTTTTGTGTGTTTTTCTTTCAAGTAAAATCAAATAGATGAAAAAGGATGAAAGGAGTGAAAAAGGATCAAATTTTGAGCAAAAATGAAGAATGTGTGAAATTGAACTGAGGCACCTAAGCGTCAGAAGTAGTTACTTGATGATTCAATGAATTTGGACAAATTTTTGAAGAGATGTTTAAAGAAAATCGTAGTCAAAATGTGGGAAATAGTTAATGGACATGAAATTTCATTCAATTGGCTTTGAAAAAAATGTAAGATC
Organism: Phalaenopsis hybrid cultivar; assembly: GCA_002079205.1. Lineage (NCBI taxonomy): Eukaryota > Viridiplantae > Streptophyta > Magnoliopsida > Asparagales > Orchidaceae > Phalaenopsis > Phalaenopsis hybrid cultivar. Next base: position 91,702 of record JXCR01137016.1, read on the forward strand.
TACAGATGCATTGAACGTGGCACATTTTGAAGAGACACCAAGGCACCTTTTAGAAAATTATAAAAGAATACTTGGATTAAAGAAAAGGGGGATCCATCCAACCATCAAGAGCATTCATCATCCATGATACACATACGCCATTGCCGCCCATAGCCGTCGCTACTACCACTTTTCATTTTTTTTAATTTTTAGTTTGTACTGTAGGTGAAAGAAGAGATTCAAAGGAACATCATAACTTTGGTGGAGAGGATTTGAGATAAGTTATTATCATTATGACTACATTTGGTTTTAATTTAGATTTATTATTTGTTTGCATGATTTCTACTTTCAAACTTAAGTATGGTTGTATTCTCTCAATGAAATCTGAGTGGTTTTCTTTATCTTTTTCAGGAAGAGTGTTTTAGGTCTCCAAATCTCGAAATAAAAAGTGTGTATAGAATTATGATAGAAGTTAATTCATCATTGTGTAAGCTCCACTTATGTATTCTCATCTAGGAGTGTCTCTCTAAAGTGGTTTTGCTCGACATTTCTCAACTTCTTGATGACGGCATGATTTTATGCTAACCGTACATTTTAGGATGTTAAATCAAAATCTTTCTTTTACATCATACCCAATGAATGGATCATAAGAGGGAGAGAAAAGAGACAGAGAGAGAGAGAGAAGAAAAGAAGAGGAAGACTTCCTTGCAGGGAAAATTAGGGTGTTCTTGGGCTCACATACCAATTTTATTCAAGGAAAGTAGAGCTTACAAAAGGGGGCAGCCAAGAAGCCCCTTTACATAAAAAGGCCCTCCTATTTATAGGTAATTGGAGGGCCAAAAGTAAATTACTACATTATCCTAGCTTTAAGAGTGGTAGTACATGATATTTTTATCTTTTATACTGTTGAGTTTTGTTAAAATGTCCTCCGTCAGAATCCTTTATCAAGGCTGAGTCCTCCATAGAGTGGAAAAGCCTTTCATCCATGTCCTCAATTTAGGGGGAAAGTCCTTCATCTAAGTCCTTTACGAGAGGGAAATTCCTTCTTCAGTATCCTTTGTAAGGAGGGAAAAGTGTCCCGTTAGAGTCCTTCATTAAATAGAAAAAAGTTCCCTATCCAAGACTACTCTATCATAGTCCTCCGTTTGGAGGAAAAAGTCTGTTAAGGGTAGCCAATTTGACGGGAGCAAACCTCAAATTGACTCGATATTCGTCAGACCATTTTTTGAGTATATAGATGAGAATAAAAAACACCATAGAATCAATGAGGAAATAGAAAAGTGGACTAAACTAGATTTTGGGAATAACATCTGTTGACCTCATTTTTTCTTTTTGCGGTCTTTCCTTCCTTCTCCTTAGAGCCTAGGATCTAACCATAAGACTTTCTAATTTACTATCCATACAGAGTAGTGATAGGACCAATCTCATTTAAAAATTCAAACCACTTCTTCACATCTTGTAGTCTCATATGTGTAGTTTCAAATCCATGACATTTAGAAAAGTCAATTAAAACCAACGTATTGATACTCAGCTTAAGTTCCTACAGAGATTAAGAATGCCTTAGAAAGACCTTTTAGGACTTTTGAATTTTTGATCTTTGAAGCGATACAACACACACATTCACATGCATCACACAAAATTTACACAACACATACAAACACCACCATTCACACATCACATACATTCACACCATAATTCACATGACCCACATTACAATTCACATGCACTCCACCATCAAAATTAAAATCAAAATTTTAAAATTTCCCACAAGATAAAATTTAAGATTGAGTCAAACCCATTTTGACACCAAAATCAAATCAACCTTTAAGCCACAAATTCAAAGCCTTGGTGAGCCACCTTTCATGATTGATGATCTAAAATTAAATCACTTCATTTTATGAGCTTGATTTGAATTAAATATGAGTTTGATTAAAGCTAAAATTCAAGCAGCCCAATGCTCGTCATTATAAATTCAAAGCCCAAAATCTTCCAAATTCAAGTTCAAACCCACCCACAAAAGTTTAAATCAAATTAAATAAAATAAAGAAGAAACCTCCCATGATATGATTTTTATCTCCCTACCACATTAATAATTGAACAAATTTAAGTTGTACAGTTTCATGATTTGATAGTTTAAATTTGTGCTCATTGCCATATAACATCAAAAATCCAAAAATTATTAAAATCTATTTTCATCATTAGGACTTATCTATCCATGCCCATGAAGCCCAATTTTTATGATGGGTAAATGCAACCCAACTTCATGCCAAAGAATAAAAACCACCCAAAAAGTAATCCAAATCCATTCCCACTATGCAAAATAAATTATCTCATGACACAAAAATTACAAAAATATTATAT
>JXCR01137016.1:94320-137631 GCA_002079205.1 Phalaenopsis hybrid cultivar
TATATATATATATATATCTTTATGGATTTACCAATATATATATATAAATCTTTACATACAATGAAGATGGGTAATGGACAAATTATCACCATGTAACAAAAAAGCTAGTTGGCATCTGTTCTTTAGTTAATATAGTAGTCAGCATGTTGCAATTCCATTGATTTTCTAGCCAAAACTCCTTCACTTGATTCTGATAATTGGGGTTTGAGTTAGAGGATAGTTTCTCCCCATTCCATGTCCATTTATCTAACCAGAAATTGATTTGCCCTTCTCCAAGCTCCCAAATAAGTAGATCTTCTGCATGGGTTCTCAACTCCAACAATTTAGTCCACATCCTGGAATCAGCAAGTTTTTCTTTAGCCTGGTTAGGATGAAGGGACCTACAGTACTTGTCTTTCATAAAATTTGGCCTGAGACTGTCTTAGGCCCTAAACTTAATCCAAATTTTACAGAGATTTATAAAGCTTAGTTGCTGAAAATCTTCGAAGACTAAACCGCTTGCATGAAAAGGCTTACAAAGCTTTTTCCATGATATCCAATAAAACTGTTTCTTCTGTCCAGCCTAGAGGAATTTATTAAAAATCTTTCTAGCAGCACTTGAGTCCCTTTCTTCCTTGTGAACATTTGAAGGGCATAAGAAGGGATGACAGTTAAAATGTTCTTGAGGAGAGTTATTCTTCCACCAATAGATAGGAAGGAATTGGTCCAACATTGAAGCTGTCTCTTAATATGATCAATCACCTCATTAAATTGAGTTTATTTTGTTCTATCTTTAATTAACTTAACATCAAGATAATTGATAGGTAGAGATGCCAGGCTGAAACCAATGTACTGGGCAATCCAATGCTTAATCTGTGGAAGAGTGTGTGATCTAGTAAAAATTTGACATTTCTGTTTATTACGATTCATACCTAATGCCTTTTGGAATTGTTTGAGTCCATGATAAATTTTCTTCACTAAGGTCTTTATAGCTTTTGAAAAATAATAACATGATCTTCATAAAATAGATGACTCAAACAAATATTTGATTTGTGCTAATATGTCAAATGAGGAGAAGTGACCAACAAATGATTTAGAAGCCTTGAGAGATAGTCCATTGCTAGAATAAAAATTGTGGGGGACAAGGGCTCTCCCTGTTTGATTCCCCTAGAAGCAGTGAAGAACCCATGGCTCTTTCCATTAATTAAAATAAAATGATTATTGCAATTGAGCCATCTTTTGATCAGATTGTTGAAAGCCTGATTGAAGCCCCTAGCAGTTAAAGTGTCTAAAATGAAGTCCCAATTGATGGTGCCATAGGCCTTTTTTATGTCCAACTTAAACATGATATTGCTGCCTCTACATTTTCTATCAAGATCTAACTACAACTCTTAAGCTAATAAAATGTTTTCAGTAATTTCTCTTCCTTTCACAAAAGCCACTTGATTACTACCCATCAGTTTTTGAAGATGAGGTTGAAGCCTGGTGATAATGATTTTGCTGATTACTTTAGACACCACATAGGTTAAGCCGATAAGTCTAAAATCACCCCAACATTTTCTGATTGAATTTGTAGGGATCAAAGTTATAGTGGAAGCAGTGAAGTACCTAGGGGGATCAAATCCCTTGAAGAAATTTTGCAAAGCAGCAATAAAATCACCACTGATGATTGGCCAAGTGGTCTTATAAAAATTTGCAATAATGTCATCAGGTCTAGCCACCTTTTCTCCATCAATAAAGTCTAGAACAGCTTAAATTTCACCATCCAAAGGAATGTAATTCAGGTTCAAACTATTCACATACGCTTGACACTCAGATAGTAGCACAACATTAATCTTAGTTCTAGAGGATGGCTGATCATTAAAAAGATTTTGAAAATAGTTTACAGCATCCTAAGCAATAGCCTTAGCATTTGATTAGTAGAGGCCAGAAGAATTATGGATAGAAAGAATCATATTGTTCTTTCTGAAATTAATTTAAGCATGACTAAAGGCAGTGTTTCTATCACCCTCAATGATGTTTGTAACTGCAGCCTTTTGTTTCAAAAAAAATTCAGAATAATTAATCTGCATCAGAAGTTCGTCGTTGGCTTTGTAGAGGTCAGCTTCAGAATTTACACCCCTTTGGAATCCCTCTTCCATTTTTAGAACTTTCTTTTGGGCATTACTCAGATTTTCATGGATATTTCCAAAAGTATTCCAACTCCAATGTTGTAGATGAGCTGCCACCTTCTTTTGAAGATGTCACAGATTGTTCCAGGAATTGACCTCACCAGCAGACTTCCAAACCTTAGCAACTTCACCAAGAAAATGAGGATGTAAAGACCACATATTTTGAAATTTGAAAGGAGATTTTTTGGGATTTTCAACATTTTGAATAGAGCAAATAAGAGGCATGTGATCTGAGCCAGACATGGCAAAATGATTAACAGTAGTAAAATGAAAGGTCTAAAACCATCTAGAATTTCCCAACATTCTATCCAACCTTTCCCACATGGAACCCCTCCAACAAGTGAATTCAGGACCGTGAAAGCCTAAATAAAATAAAGCAGCATCAACAATAAAATCATTGAATTTATTCATGGATGATATTGAAGGTGGTCTTCCCCCTCTTCTTTCATTAGGAGATGTAAGACAATTCCAAATCCTACTAAGAATCAAGAAGGAGTTAATAGATTGCCCAATGTTAATTACATTAGACAATAAAGTAGTCTGATTATAAGCAATATTGTGGGCATAGATAAAAGTGGTATAACAGACTTGAGCACCAAAAGAGAATTGAATATGTAGGAATTGAGAATGGTTTTACAGAACTATACAATCAAGTTCACTCTAGAAAAAAGCCAAATCTTGTTATTAAAATTAGTATAATGAGTGAATTTGGGGAATTTTTTGACAATTTTGTAGGACTGCTTAGTGACAATGGGTTCTAAAATGTCAAAACACCAAACTTTATGAAAATTAACAAGATGTATTAACCTCTTTAGTGAGGATGGGTGTCCAATACCCCTAATATTCCAACATAAGAACTTAATCATTGAGAAAAGGTCCTCCCCTTCCCTCTAGTTCTAGGATGGTGTTCCAGCATATCAGTAGAGGGCCCATCCGAAGGTTGTCTAAGATCCAGCTTGTCTTTCTTTTTCCTATTGCTTTTCTAAGACTGTCATTCCTAGATTAAAAAATTTGTTAGAGTACTGACTATAAGATCATCAATCCTCATGGGATTAATATTTAATTGACTTTCATCTAGTAAAGCAACTTCCATCAGTCTAGAGTTAGATGAAATATTTTCCTCCTGCACCCCAACTATACCAATGTGTAGTTTAGTCACATTAGCAATAATTTCAGATTCAGTAGTTGCTGGTCCAACTCTTCTTTCCCCTTCTTGTTCTGCTACTTCTAAAGGTCTAGGAGCAGTAGCCTTTCCCCCTGAAGTTTTTCTTTTGGAAAGAGGATGAAGCCTATAACACTTCTCTAAGTCATGGCCAAACATTTTACAATGTTGGCAATATAAAGGTTTTTGCTCCACCAAAATTTTCTGCCAAAAACCATCATTTTCAATTCCAATCCACACCCTGTCAATCTCTGGGAGTGTGATATCCCTCTCTACAAGCACTCTAGCTGCAGCAAGCCTTGCCAAATTGTAAGTTGGAGCATAAATTTTCAACGGGCAGCGAAGTACTCTATTGATACTAAAGAGTACATTTTGATGATAGTATTGAATTGGAAGGTTAGGAAATTTAAACCACATAGAAATAATGTGGGATTCCTTAGCAGAATCAAATCCAGGTGTCCACTTCATTAATTTCATAGGGACTCCATTATTGGTCAGTGTTTGTTTTATAAAAACTCTTGCATAGTCCTCTTCAGTGAATAAAGTGATTAACAGATGTCTACCATCTAATAACCCCAACCTTTAAGATTTAATTCCATAAAATACCTTCTCACTAGATCCATCTTTGGATTTCCATACTGAAATTTGCCTATTAAAGTAAACTTGATAGAAGCATTGAGGTCTTGGATTTCCTGTGAAGAGAACAGGATGGCAGGTTCCCCTTCCTTAATCACTATGGGATTGAAAAATGGGCAAACTCCCCTCCCTACAATTGCATCATGTAAGTTTTGTGGGAAAACCAAATGTTCAAAAGATTTAGGCACTTCAATTCTATTTCCAACAACATCAGCAGAAGTAGCCTAGTCTAATGGGCATTAGTTTCAACATCAATAGGAAGTCAACCATAAACTCAGAAAACTTAAAAATCTCAAGGAAGGTATATGAAAAAACCAGAAACCAGCAAGAGTAAACTAGAAAAGAAAAAATCAGTCCACCAGGCCTGTAAACACAAACCAAGCTTCCTTAACAGCAATAGAATAGTAACAAAATTCAAAAAGCTTGCTGCCTAGGAAAAACCCAAACAAGTTTTTAGGCCAATAAAACTTCTTGAAGTAAGAACAACTCCTTCCCACAGCTCCACTGTGCCACCAAGCAGAGCCATCACTGCACAAACCCTAGCAGAGCAAAGCTTGGTCCAGCCGCCACCTCCATTCTAAACTATATATATATATATATATATAACAATAAGAATCTTTCAAATATTTCCAAATCATAAACTTATCAATCCAGTTATGATACCCAAAATAAAATAGGGGCAAAGTAACAAAGATCAAATACACCATATTTCACCACATTTTTCCTAATTAACTGTCCACAACTGCTCTCGAAAACAAATTTCAATACTGAAAAGGGTCAGCTCACCAAGAATACCAGACAAGCACTAACCATAAATGCTAAAATTTAACTTTAATTACAAAACTCTTCATTTTGCTTCTACTAATTAGCTCTTCACAGCTTGCTTTTCCTTGGTCTTCTGTATCTTCAGAACCTTTTTAACAATCTTCTATTCTTCAACAAGAAATGCATGATTAATCCTTCTCTTGAGGGCACCTCCAAATAAAACCCCTCCATAAGCATGGTGGACAGTTCTCCTATTTCTAGACAACCTAGATCTATTGTACTCAGCAGGTCTTAGGTGGGGAATACCTATAATCCTCTTGTCAGCGACAGAGCATTTTCACAACCCTAGTCTGGTTTGATTTTGTCGCATAGCTATGCTGCTTCCGGTAGGTTAAACGCTGCACTATTTTGACGTCTTCCTTCGATGGACGCTCTATGTCCCGTGATATATATATATATATATATATATATATATATATATATATATATATATATATATAACCNGTTAGGTTTTCTGCAAGATGACTGATTGTGACTATTGTTGTGGTGTAGTTTTTGCATGTCTTAGTTCTTTTTTCATTTTTTTAAAGAGTTGGTGGTATTTAGATTGTCTCTTAGTGGTGTCTTTTGGTTTTTCCCTCTTCCTGGGTGTATCGAAGTTTGAATTTTATTGTTTCATTGGTTTTTGACTTCTTACTGTGGCGTGCTTTTTGTGACTTTGGATTGTTTCTTTGTTTTTTTCTGATGGCTGACTCTAATGCATTAGATTTCAATACCAATATCTAGTGGGCAAAAGCTACTTTTGGTGGTATTGTTGGCAAGGTTTTGAAACTATTAAGACCTATGATGGGCTGGTTTTTCCTCAATCCTTCCATGAGGGTGCTGATCCAATTTTTAAGCTTATTAGCAGAAAAGGTAAGTTTCATTTTCTAGCCATAGGACTTTCTTATTGACTATTCTTAGAAAATTAGATAAGGAATCCTCACCATTAGAAATTTTACACTCTTTTTTACTCAACTTGAGGTTCCACATATTGGTCCTAACCTCTAGCACTTAACAGGTGGGGTCACTATGGGGGAACTCAAGATGAGTTACCCTTAGGATTGCTGAACCTTAGGGTTTACCCTGGGTGTTGGTCTAGGGCTTAAAGTACATACTTGCACTCACAATCACTCACTAACCTAAACTTAAACTTCTAAGATTTGATCCTTTGATACTTTTGGGAGACTCATGTAGGTGGTCCGCTAAACCCATTAGCCCTAGGCTAGGGTTTGGCTAAGACCACTACATAGAGGACCCAAAATGGGGGTTTTCATTGATCCATGGCTTATTTATGGTGGTTGGAACTCCAACTCTACCAAGACACCCAACCCATCCTTTTGCCCCTAAATTCCCCCAAATTACCAAAATACCCTTCTTTAACCCAAAATTCTAAAAATTCTAAAAATTCCTAAAAATTACCAAAACCTCCCATATATTCCCAATCTCATTTTTCTCTACTATCACATGACCCAATTTTGCCAATTTGACCATCTTTTCCCTTTAAAGGCCCATATTTTCCCCAAATTACCTCAAATGTCTATCCAATTGGTCTCAATTCACCTTAATTTAAATTATAAACTCAAATTCACCCTTTATATGACTAATCTAGACCAAATCCAAGCTCAATTGTTCCATGATTTGAACTCAATTTTGAGCTAAACTAAAAACCCAATTTTGGCCCCATGACTTGGTTCTACCAAAACTGAACCCATAGTTCACTCAATTGGCCATAATTTTTGTTGAAAAACCTTCATAAAATCCACATACATCAAACTTGACGTTCAATTATCCTTAGTGAGGCATCAATTTCATTTGGTTTAAACTAAAGTCCAAAAGCCCCAAATTTACCCCAAATTGATCATGTCTCAAAATCTCACCAAATTGAGGGCCTTAACCCCAAAATTTCCACTCTATCCCTTCATGAAAAATATTTACAACATCTACCTTGATCATGTAGACCATTCAACTTGGACTTATCCCAAGGCTAACCCAACCTAGACCCATGTCTAACCTACATGCCCAAATTTGCCAAATTTCAAAAATCCCACAAATTGACCTACCAATTGAACTCAAAATCACTTCAACCCTTCACCAAAAATATTTATAACAATCATCTACACAATGTTGATCAATAAATTAGGCCAATTTACATGGCTAAGCTATCCCAAACCTAGTCTTTGATTACTTGAACCCACATTGAACCCATGCATTAAAGATGGCCTAATTACCCTAAAGTCTCCAAACTAATGATTCCACAACCATTAGTTGGACCTTAGTAACCAGCCTAAACCTTTTAAAACCACCTAAACTAAGACATGGACTAAAGTTCACCTAAATTAAGGGATTTCATGCCATATTTTCTTAAGCTTAGGATATTTTTTTCCTAAACAAAGCCTAAACACATTAAGTAGCTTTGACAGATTCCCTTGGATGCCCTGAGCGCCTAGCCACCTCCCCCTGCCATGGCCAGCCTGCCTACTCACTGGAGTAGCTAAAAACTGAGAGCCACCCCCGTTGAAATTCACCCAAATCTAACCTAGAGGCCAGCTTAGTCAAATTAAATTATACAGCTCCTCTGTCGACCACCTATGCAGCATAATGCGCCCCCTAATTGGCCATGACAGCCACCCCTTTGCCATTTTTATAAAAAACACGTCCCACGGCCATGGGAAGAGGTGCTAAAAATTCTTAGAGAGACCTCTCCAAACTGACCACAGAGCTTCCCTAAGATCCCCTCAGTGCATTCCAATTATTTTCCCTCACCAATTTCCACAGTCGGAGTATAATTTTGAGCTTGAAATCTTGCCGGAGATCAGGACTGAGCCCAATTCACCTCCATAGTCCATCAAACTCAAATTAACTTCACTCACACCTTCACAACAACGAAAGAAGCTTAAGCCCCATCAAATTCCCCTCTCAGAGAGCCTCTACCATAGCTCTAGACCAACACCAAAATCTGGTTGCGATCGAAATCATACCTAGGCCTTACACCAAGACCAGAGACTCAATACCTTGTCTCTTTGGATCACGACAAACATGTCAAGACTCTCTGATTGAAGCTTAACTTCTCATAGCAAAGGTATTAAACTTCTCTTCCTCTCGAGCCTATTTAAACTCTCCATTTGTTTTGAGTTGATTTCATGGCATCATAACCTTATGGATGTGATCTTCTAGTATAAGCGAGCATTCTAAAAAAAAATTCATCTAATTTGGATAAGAAATGAGAGAGATCTTAAGGCTAGAAGATGGACGGCTCCCGGGCTAGGCTATCGGGGACGATGACGGGGAGCCGTTCGATCACGCGTGTATTGGATGAAAGGTCGAGATCATGCCGGACAACACTTCGCAACATAAACCACAAGTCGAGTTAGCACTGAGGTGGATGGCAGCGTCAAATAGGAGCACGCCGCGTGGAGCTTCGAAGCTGCCTTAGGTTGATGTGGCACCACTCATTTAAGTAGATAAATAGGGATTTAAAAAATCACAAAATTATCCCTAGCTTTAAATATTCATATCTTGGTGTAGAAAAATCACAAAAATAAAATAAAAATACCTCCTTGCTCAGTGAACAGAGGAGAGAAATGTGGAAATAATTGTAAGTTCATGTGAAAAATATTTTATTTTTAATTAATTAAACACTGATTTGGATGCTTTGATTCTCCATGCATGTAGTAATATCACCATGGCTTCAAATTTTAGGTTGTTTTGATTTTTCTAAAGTCAGAGGAGGTCCCTAGACAAAAAATCATATTTGTCAAGTTTATTTGCATTATTTTCTTAAAATAATCATGAAAATTTGCATGCTGCTTAAAATCCAAGAAAATTTTGGAAGGTTTATAATGACCAGGAGCCTTTAGGAAAACTCCTCATGAGTCAAGTCATTCAAAATACACCTAATCTTCGTAAACCCTAAATCTCTAAGAAAATTAATTTTAAAAAAATACAAACAACAAAATGACTTGATTTTTTATCTCCACTATTATTTAGGATCCAGAGAACTCACCATAAAATGTCCAAAGCATTTTGAGTTCATTTGGTAACTTAAGTTGACTTTTAAAGATAAAAAACATTTTGACACTTAAATGATTTTTAAAAATCAAAATAGAACTCAAACATTTATAAAAAACTTGTTTTTTGAGTTCTCTGTGATCAGGGGTATTTTCTAAAAAAAAAATGGAGTTTAAAATTAAAACTTGATTTTTAACTTATTTTTAATATTTAAATAATTAAAAATTCATAAAGATCACAAAGATAGTAAAATTCATGGAAATGTTCTAAATTGCTTTCTGAGCACTTTAGAATAATTAGAATATTTTTCCTAATTTTCTAAATAAAGATACTAAATTTCAAAGCTTAAAAATAATTTTTAAAGGCTAAAAATGGGTTTTCACTAAAAATAACTCCAATAAATCAAATAAAACTCAAAAAAATATCAAAATTTCTCCTCTGAGTTCTCTTACCTAAGGAAGATTTTTTCGAAAATATAAAACTTAATTTTCTCCATTTAAAAAATTTTATATTTAATAAATACCCCAAAATTTAAAATAATTCTTAAAAATTAAATAATTTTTAAAAAAATGATGAAATTTGATCAAAAGGCTTCTCTTTCTTAGGTCTACCTCCAGTAAAAATTTCAAGGAATTAGGATTTACCTTGGTAAAGTTAGGAATTTTCTTTGAAAAATCTTATTTTTGAATAAAAATAATTATATAAGTTAAATTAAATTTTCAAAAATCATCTTTTTTCCTCTGATGTCTTAATTGACCCATGAATAAGGTAGGATAAAATCTTTAAATTTATTTGAATTGACTTTGACAAATTATGAAGTGTTAGAGCCTTAGGGGCAAATGTGAAATTTTAGAAATTTAGCCTTAATTAACATTTAGGCTTAATTCAAGGAGAGAAATGGGTAACTTCTGATCTTAATTTGGATGTTTAAAACACAAGGGGTTAATTGGTAGAAACCAACCTCACTTTCTTAATTGAATAAATTTCTAAATTATTAAAATTTGGAAGTTTATTAAAATAAAATGAACCCAGGACTTAGGTTGACTTTTGAAGTCAATAATTAATCAATTTAATACCCCTATTTTGATTTTCAAATAAAATTAACTAATAAATTTCTAAATTATTAAAATTTGGAAGTTAATTAAAATAAAATGAACCCAAGACTTAGGGGTATGACTTTTGAAGTCAATAATTAATCAATTTAATACACTTAATTTTAATTTTCAAATAAGATTCAAATTATGAATTATAACAACCTAAAGCTTAACCTTTTCAAAACTTATTAAGACACTCACCTAGGTCTTAAGGGCTTACTAGTGACTTAGGCTAAATCAAGTTTCATCAAATAAGGATTAGAAAAGTAAAAATCATTGAAAATTAAAACATCTTTCAAACACTACAAGCCCAATTAGAACCAAAATTTGGCAAAGTGTTCCAATGACACTAAGTTGCCTCTTTAAGGGTCTTCTCCCACATAATCTTCAAAATTATATTACAAATGATAATTACCTTACTTTTAAGGATAATTGAGACGTCAATGTTCATTGAGAGCTAGGGTGTTCATAGGATGAATTATTAAGCAACATAATAAGTTTAAAAAGACTCGGGATTTTCCACCAAGCAGCGAGAGAGTAGCATGGAACTGTTTATTTCTCTAGATCTCTTGGATACCTCGGAGATCTATTAAACTTAATATATTTTGCTTGACAACATCATCCTTAATTAAACTCTTAAGGACCCACCAAGATATGACCTAGGGTTAGGTAGGTTGTCAAAATTTTACTTCCCTGTTTCATATAACCTGTCTTAACATGCCTTTTGAGTTTCAGGTGGTGGAACGAGAAGACTCGTCAGGTACGCTTTTACAATTTTTAGTGTCATCTTTCTTGTACTTCCATACTGTACTTTTATACCTGCAAACTTGCTTGCTAAATAACGATGCCACCCTGCATGAAAAGTAAAACTATCAGGATAGACACAAAACAAAAACTAAAACCAAAACTAAAACTAAAATCAACCAAGTTAAAATTCACCCTCACTACATTCAAAATTTAAAACAACTCAAAACTTAACCACAAACATTACACAAAACTAAAACTTCAACTAAATTAAGACATCTTTATCAGATGATCGTAAATCCCTCAGAGGAGGTAACCTACAGTTGCTAATGAGGCTTCCCACGATCTAAATGAAATTATGGAACTCATTAAGTTGAGTTTAGTAAATTCATTTATTCCCACGGTCTAAATGAAATTATGGAACTCATTAAGTTGAGTTTAGTAAATTCATTTGGACTTTCCCACGGTCTAAATGAAATTATGAAACTCATTAAGTTGAGTTTAGTAAGTTCATTTGGGTTTTTCCACGGTATAAATGAAATTATAGAACTCATTAAGTTGAGTTTAGTAAGTTCATTTGGACTAACTAAATGAAATTATGGAACTCATTAAGTTGAGTTTAGTAAATTCATTTGGCCTCGGAGGAGGTAACCTACTGTTGCTAACGAGTCTTCCCACGGTCTAAATGAAATTATGGAACTCATTAAGTTGAGTTTAGTTGAGTCTTCCCACGGTCTAAATGAAATTATGGAACTCATTAAGTTGAGTTTAGTAAATTCATTTTGGAACATAGTGATTCCAATAGAAAATAGTGGTGCCGGGACGATGAAACCGTGGGATCTTGACCGGTGTCTTTTCCCACGATCTAAATGAAATTATGGAACTCATTAAGTTGAGTTTAGTAAGTTCATTTGGACTAAGCTATGGTCTAAATGAAATTATGGAACTCATTAAGTTGAGTTTAGTAAATTCATTTGGACTAAAGTCGGTCTAAATGAAATTATGGAACTCATTAAGTTGAGTTTAGTAAATTCATTTGGACTAAGTGTAACGAGGCTTCCCAAGGTCTAAATGAAATTATGGAACTCATTAAGTTGAGTTTAGTAAATTCATTTGGACTAAGTGAATCCCGTACTAGAACGAGGGAAACGTAGGATCCTAATCGGTGTCGCTCTAATTAACTTTAACATGCCCCCATAAAATTTAAAGAACTTCAGCCATAGGGCCAACTGATTTGACCTCATAACTTGACACAATAGAAAACTCAAACTCGTCGCACTAAGGAGCTTGGAGCTAGCATAATGGGCAGCACGGCCATCTTCAATAGGAAAACATGTTTTCCCTTGCTAAACCAATCTTTCTTCTTTAGACATAAACAACGAAGCCATAGGACTTTGAGGTTGCTTGCTTTTGCATCGTAAATCCTCATCTTATCTTTGGCTTTTGTATAGCCCTGCTATACAATATAAGCCCTAACTTGTCTTAGGATTCCAAAGTTATCGTCCGTCACGACCTAAATTCTCATATCTTCCATGCTATTTGTATGACCATTTCACACGAATGTAAGCCCTAACTAATAAAAGTTGGCAAGTTGAAACATCTAAATATTTCTCCTCAATACTGAAGCCAAACACGAGGATAGCTTGGGAAGTCGCCAAGGTTCTCCTCTCAATCTATGACATCCTCTAGTTCTCCTTCCATTGAACTCTACAACAAAATGTTCCAAATTTGAACCAAACCCCTTTCACACCTCTACGTCTGATCTCATTGAAAAATTTTACCCTCTGAAACTCCTTGAAGATAATATTTCTTGATTTTTATCGAGAGTCTTCTTAGGTGACTTTGGTCATTTAAGATGTAATTAACTATAGGGGCTTGCCCTTACAGGTAGCATGTCCAAACCCAGCTTAATGTAAACCCTATTTAATTCTTTATATTAAATAGAGGAACTTGTCGGCAAATACAAAGGTTTCGCAGATGAAATAGATGTCATATATCTCTTAGTTTATTTGATCGAGCCTTATCCTCAAGTCTTGTGTTTATCCTTCGGGATAGATATAGGATTTGAGGTACAATGCTCTTCATTTAAACTATGCAAAATATGGGGTCAGTTTGATTTTACATTTTTCAAAACTATATATATATATATATATATATATATATNATATATATATATATGTAAATTAAAATTTCCTTCCAAAGCAGGCGACGGGATTTCGATTCCTGTGACCGATAGCTTCTTACAGGCAATTACTCCAACCAAAAATAGAGCTGACATATTCCTAACAATCTTGAGATCTTGGTGACTCCTAACGAGAATGGGTCACAGGATGTCAGGATTTCTGAAAATATTTTGCAAGATAACAGGATGGATAAATTAGGGGTTGGTGCTTTCACCGTAATAGCTACTGAAGGGGAGGGGATAAACGTTCCCCACATAATTGATCTTGGGAAGGGGACTTCTGTCTTTGTCCCAACTCAAAGAGTTTATGCTTTGGAAATTTGACAGTATGGTGGTTAAGGGGAGAATGGATCCAGCCAGGATCTATCAGGGTAGCCAAAGTTATAGATGATTCGGGAACCTGTTGGTGGGCCTATTGGGGGCATTCCTTTAGATGATAATTTAATTCAAACATGGATGTTGTAATGGAGGAGAAATTTCATATTCAGAAGTCTAAAAAGAAGAAGAAAGTCCATGAATTAAAGAAACTAATGGAGGGTGCTATGTCAGGGGATGAGGGTGCCCCTCAACTGGGACACTTGGAATCTCTTGTTAGAACTAGTAGGAGGGGGAAATCCACTTCCTTTGGATGATGAAATTTTTTAGCTGGAATGTTAGGGGATTGGCTCATCCTAGATCCATTAACAAACTTTTTCTCCTTAATAGGATCTACAAGTTTTGGATTATTGTTATCTTGGAACCTATGGTTTCAAAACACCATCAAAAGTTATTAAAAAAATTCCATGGTTTCCATTTTTTTCTAACCTTAACAATAAAATTTGGATACTCTGTAGGAAGAAAATTCATTATTCTATGGGGACAATCCTCAATTTCTTCATCTGAATTTTAATCTGGGTGGTAGCTGTGGAAAGACAACCTTCATCTATGCTGGAAGTTCTACTTTGGATAGACAGGAGCTGTGGAGTCACCTCATGGATATTAGTAGATCTGTGAGTTCATTCTGGTTATTTGGAGGGGATTTTAATGGCCTATCATCCTTTAATAGAAAATTTGGGGGTAGGACCCTGAACTGCATCTGTTTAATAGTTTTAATGATAACATTCAGTTAGCTGGATAATTTGATTTGGGCTTCAATGGCCCAAAGCATACTTAGAGAAGAGGTAATCTTTGGGAAAGATTAGACAGAATATTGGTTAATGTTATTTTGCTCAAGGAAATCCTTCATACTTCTGTTCACCTCAAAACTATGACTTGCTCTGGTCATAGACCCTTTGTCATTACTATTTTAGCTTCCCTCACTAAAAAAAAATCTTATTTCAGGTATTTTCATATGTGGTCTTCACACAATGATTTTCTTCTTCAAGTGTCTCAGGTCCGGAATGATTGTTCCCACTAGAATCCTTGGATCAAACTTTGGTTACTTCAAAAGAAAATGAGAAAGCACCTTTGCTAGTGGAATTGGAAGGTTTTTGGTGATATTAATGTAAGGGTGTAGAAAGATGAAAGAGCTTTGGCACAGTTGGAAAATTAGTTGGAAGCTAATCCTTTGGTTTAGTTAGAACTCTTGGTTTCTAATTAAGAGTTGATGAATGTCATTACCATGTCAGAGGAGTTTTATGCCCTGAAAGTTGCTAATCTTAAATTTTGTGAGGGGGACAAAAATTCAATGTATTACCATGCTTGTATTAATTATAGGAGGAAGTGTACTACAATCCATAGGATCCAAGATCCTACTGGCAATTAGTTTAATACTACTGAGTCTGTTGCTTCTAGTGCTGAGAGCAATTTTGAAGAAATCTTTACACCACCACAAAATACCATAAACCCTATTCAGAAGGAAATTTTCAGCGGGGATATGGAATATGCAATGAGAATTGACCTTGCCTTTTTTGCTTGAAGAGAAGGAGATCTAAGAAGCTTTAATCTATATTGATATCTCTAAAGTTGTAGGCCATGATGGCTTCACCGCTAATTTCTATAAAAAGGTCTGGAATATTGTTAAGTATGGGGTTATTGAGGCCATCCAAAGCTTCTTCAAGGGTACTATTCTTCCCACTTATTTTACTTGCTCTACCATTACCTTGATACCCAAAGACAAATCTAAGTTCAAATGAGAACATTTTAGACCCATATGCCTCACTAATGTGATGTCTAAAATCATTAGTCAGGTGTTATCTGCTAGATTTTAACCTCCCCTACATCAGCTCATCAGTGATAATCAATTTGCATTTCTTAAGGGCAGAAGTATAGTATATAATGTATTTTTGGCTCAAGAGTTGGTACTAGATCTGGATAAACAGTGCAGATGAAGTAAATTGATCTTTAAATTGGATATTAAAAAAGCTTATGCCACTATCCATTAGGGTTTCACTGAGGAAGGGCTCACAACTAGAGGTTTCTCACCTTCAGTCATTTCTCTTACCAATAGATGGCTTTCCAACAACTATCACTCTATTTTTATTAATGGCAGCTCTGATGGTTTCTTTAGTGATTCTAGAGGTATTAATCAAGGTGATCCTCTATCTCCTACAATTTTTACACTAGCCTTTGATTATCTTTCTAGGATGCTTAATTATTTGGCTTGTAGGGCTCCTCATACTTTGTATAGGCATATATCTAAGATCATTTTTAACCACTTGGCCTTTGTTAATGATGTAATTATATTCTCTAAAGCTACTAAGCTTGTAGTTAAATTGATTCATTAATTCTTAGAGAAGTTTCATTCCTATTCTAGAATACAGTTAAACTCCCACAAATGCTTGAATGTGTTCAGCCGAAGAGTTAAATTAGCAATTAAGCAACCGGTATCGGACAACAATAGCTTTTGTAAGAATCCCTCCCTTTGAAATATTTGTGTGCCTTCCTTATAAAAAAGAGGACCAATTAAATCCAATTTGATTACATTATGGTGAAGGTTCAGGATAAGTTGCAATGTTGGGTGAACTTTTTTCTCTCAAATGGGGAAGAGTTATACTATTGAAAAGGGTTCTGGCTACCCTACCTTCATACTTATCTCAGATGGCTGTAATGAAGAACCCTACTCAGGTTACCATAGAAAGGATGTTCAATAGATTTCATTGGGCTGTTTAATGGAAGCAAGCTCATTTGAACAATTGGCAAAAAGATTACAAGGCAACAAGAGCTGGGGGTTTGGGTATGTATACCAACTTTTGCAAGCTTTGGATTAAGTTGAGAACACAATCATCCTTATGGGCCAAATACATGATAGGCAAATACTGTAAAGAGCATCATACTACCCTTGTGCAGAGGAAAATGGGGGATTCAAGAATCTGGACAAATATGATGAACGTCAGAGACGAGGCAGAAAAGTTATTCATATGGGAAGTGGGGGAAGGTAATATTAGTTTTTGGTTTGATAATTGGACCTTGGAGGGCAAACTGTATCCCAATGTTCCAGATGTTGCTGATGTATCTCTGAAGGTTGCTGATCTTTGGATTGATGATGGCCGGAACGAACTGGCTCTACAGTCCATGTTTGATCCTTCCTTGGTTAATAGTATATTGAAAATCCGAATTGATCCTTCCAAGAACGTTAGAATGGTATTTAAAAAAAGCCTTTCCCAAATTATGGTTTCCTTTATTTTCAATTAATGTTTTCCACAACAGGATGTCAGTTGGGGTGCCAGGGTTTGGAATAGACTTCTTTCACCCTCAAATTCCTTTTTATGTTCAAGGTTATTTCATAAACTTTTTCCCACAGATGATATCATGAATATAAAAGGTTTGAGGGGCCCTTCTTGGTGTGTTTTGTGCATGATGGAGGAAGAGTCACTGTAGCATGTTTTTTTTGTAATTGTTTAGTGGTGCAACAGGTTTTGAGGTGCATTTTGAACACGTTTAGGAGCTCTACTTTACAGTTGAATTGGGTAAAATTTTTTCATTTTTGGAAAGATTGGTTGGACTGTCAAGTATTTTTGTGCCTTATATTGTTGCTTGGTTTGTGTGGATGGCTAGAAACATTATCCAATTTGATGATACTAAGCTCGAGGTTAATGGGATTTCTCATAACTGCCTGGCATATATTTAGAAGCTCTCTAAGTTTTGAAAATTCCCTGATATTTTGATTCCTCTTATTCATTGTGTACATAAGGCCCTCAAGCTCTACTGATCTGTTGGCAGGCACCCCCATCTGGCTTGGTTAAAGTCAATATTGATGAAAGCTTCCTAGCACCTCATGCTGATATGGGGGAGGATGGGGGGCGGTTTCAGAAATCAAATTTGTGGATGCCTGCTATTCTTTCATTCTCCTGTTTTGACTAATGATCCTTTGGATGGTGAAGCTCAGACTATATTCTGGGCCCTATCCTTTGCCATAAGTTGTGGTATGGGGAGGCTTTGGGATGAATCTGATTCCCTCACTCTAACTAATATTATGAATGGTCTTTTGAGCAGTCCTTGGAATCTGGTATGTTGGACTACAAGTATTTACATCTTGCGGCTTGGCCTCAGTATTAAATTTTCAAATATTCCTAGGGAGGCGAATATACCTGCAAATTTGTTCGCAAGACAAGGGCTTCATTCTTAACAGACGATTATTAGCAGAAAGGTGTATCCTTCTTTAGATTTTCTTTTGAAGGGAGATTGTTTGTCACTCCCTTTTGTAAGAGCTTCAACTGGTTAAGTNAAGATGACTGATTGTGACTATTCTTGGGGTGTAGTTTTTGCATGTCTTAGTTCCTTTTTCATTTGTTTTAAAGAGATGGTGGTATTTAGATTGTTTTTTGCTGGGGTTCTTTTCTTTTTCCCTCTTCTCGGGCGTATCGAAGTTTGAATTTTACTGTTTCATTGGTTTTTGGCTTCTTACTATGGGGTGCTTTGTGTGACTTTGGATTGTTTCTCTATTTTTTCTCTAACTTTTACTGGTATTGTTGGCAAGGCTTGGAAACTATTAAGACTTATGATGAGCTGGTTTTTCCTCAATCCTTCCATGAGTGTGATGATCCAATTTTTAAGCCTATTAGTAGAAAAGGTGGTAAGCTAGCCATTTTCTACACTAAGGAAGATTTCCAGGGGCTCACTGATGGCTGCAAGTTTACACTGATTAGTAAGTTTCAACTTGGGCATCCTAAAATGGAAACCACTTAAAAGTTTTTTGGCAGCTTGAAATTGAATGGGGTTCAAGAGTGGGAATATTAAATGAAAGATATGTTTTAATCAATTTATCTAGAGAAGAAGACTATGCTAGGTTATTCACTAGACAAATTCTACAAATTGATAGGGTTTCATAAAACTTCTTAAGTGGTCACAAGATTATGACCTTAGTAAAGAACTCCCCATAGTACCCATTTGGTTTAAACTCCCTGGTTTAAAGTTGCATTTCTTCAATCGCAAGGTTCTTTTTAATATTGGAAAAGCTTTGGGTAGACCATTGAAATTAGATGTATCTACATTTAATTTATCTATAACTTCAGCGGCAAGAGTCCTGATTGAATGAGATATCACTCTTCCTGCATTAGAGGAGATTCAGTTTGAAATTAAACATAATGGTTATTGGCAAAGAATTATAGCTAAACAAAGACCTTATTATTGTCATCATTGCAAGATGTTTGGACATACTGATGATAGATGTTCTAGGTTACACCTTAACTTAAGGAATGGGCTAGTTAGTGTTTTGTTGACCTCACATTTGGTTAAGGTTTAGTTTTTCTTCTTTAGTAGCCTAAGGTCTAGCCATAGGACTTTCCTATTGACTATTGGTCTAGTTCTTCCTCTTTAGTAGCCTAGGGTCTAGCCATAGGACTTTCCTGTTGACTATTCCTAGCAAAACTAGACAAGGAATCCTCACCATTAGAAATTCTACACTACTTTTTAATCAACTTGAAGTTCAACATATTGGTCCTAACCTCTAGCACTTAACAGGTGGGGTCACTATGGGGGAACTCAAGATGAGTTACCCTTAGGACTACTGGACCTTAGGGTTGACCCTGGGTGTTTGACAAAAGTTCCCCTAAATTAATGGATTTCATGCCATATTTGCTTAAGCTTAGGATATTTTTTTCCAAAAGAAAGCCTAAACACATTAAGTTGCTTTGACAGATTCTTCTAGATGCCCTAAGCACCTAGCCACCTCCCTCTGCCATGGCCGGCCGACCTAGTCACCGGAGTAGCTCAAAACTGAGAGCCACCCCATGGAACTTCACCCAAATCAAACTTAGAGGTCAGCTCAGCCAAATTAAATTTTAGAGCTCCTTGCCCTCCACCTAAGCAGCACAATGCACCCCCTAATTGGCCATGACAGCCACCCTTTGCCATTTTTATAAAAAGCACCTCCTTCAGCCATGGGAAGAGGTGCTAAAAATTCTTAGAGAGACCTCTCCAAACTGACCACACAGCTTCCCTAAGATCCCCTCAGTGCATTCCAACTGTTTTCCCTCACCAATTTCCATAGTCAGAGTTTAATTTTAACCTCAAAATCTTGTCGGAGATCAAGACAGAGCCCAATACACCTCCACAGTCCATCAAAATCAAATTAACTTCACTCACAACTTTGCAACAGTGAAAGAAGCTTAAGCCCCATCAAATTCCCCTCTCATAGAGCTTCTACCATAGCTCTAGACCAACACCCAAATCCGGTCGCGATCGAAATCATACCTAGGCCTTACACCAAGAACAGAGACTCAATCCCGAGTCTCTTTGTATCACAAAGAACATGCCAAGACTCTATGATTGAAGCTTCACTTCTCAGAGCGAGGGTATAAAACTTCTCTTCCTCCCAAGCCTATTTGAACTCTCAATTTGTTTCGAGTTGATTTCATGGCATCATAACCTTATGGATGTGATCTTCTAGTCTAGGCGAGCATTTTAAAAAAAATTCATCTAATTTGGATAATAAATGAGAGATATCTTAAGGATAGAAGATGGACGGTTCCCGGGCTAGGCTATCTGGGACGGTGACGGGGAGCCGTTCGATTGCACGTGTATCGGATGGACGGTTGAGATCAAGCCGGACAACACTTCACAACATAAATTGCAGGCTAAATCAGCATTAAGGTGGATGGCGGCGTCGAATAGGAGTGTGTCGTGTGGAGCTTTGGAGCTGCCGTAGGTCGATGGGGCGACGCGCGTTTAAGTAGATCAATAGGGATTTAAAAAATCAAAAAAATATCCCTAGCTTTAAAAATCCATATCTTGGTGTAGAAAAATCACAAAAATAAAATAAAAATACCCCCTTGCTTAGTAAAAAGAGGAGAAAAATGTGGAAATAATTTTAAGTCCATGTGATCAATATTTTATTTTTAATTAATTAAACACTGATTTGGATGTTTAGATTCTCCATGCATGTAGTAATATCACCATGGCTTGAAATTTTAGCATATTGTTGCTTCTATCTTAGGGAACATTCACTGATTTTTTTCTAAAATTAAAGGAGTTCTCTAGAAAAAAAAAACATATTTTTCAAATTTATTTGCATATTTTCTTAAAATAATCATGGAAATTAGCATGTTTCTCAAAAAAATCCAAGGAAATTTTTGAAGGTTTATAATGACCAGAGAGCCTTTAGGGAAATTTCTCATGAGCTAAGTCATTCAAAATACACCTAATCTTTACAAACCCTAAATCACCAAGATAATTAATTTTAAAAAATATAAAGAAAATGACTTGATTTTTTATCTCCACTGTTATTTAGGATCTAGAGAACTCACCATAAAAATTCCAAAGCATTTTGAGTTCATTTGGTAACTTAAGTTGATTTTTGAAGATAAATAACATTTTTGGCACTTAAATGATTTTTAAAAATCAAAATATAACTCAAACATTTATAAAAAACTTTTTTTCTGAGTTCTCTGTGATAAGGGGTATTTTCTAAAAATAAAATGGAGTTTAAAATTAAAATTTGATTTTTAACTTATTTTAAATTTTTAAATAATTAAAAATCCATAAAAAGCACAAAAATAATAAAATTCATGGAAATGTTCTAAAAGCACTTAGGAACAATTAGAATATTTTCCTAATTTTCTAAATAAAGATACTAAATTTGAAAGCATAAAAATAACTTTTAAAGGCTTATAATGGGTTTTCACTTAAAATAATTCCAATAAATCAAATAAAACTCAGAAAAGAATAAAATTTTCTCCTTTGAGTTCTCTTAACTCAAGAGGATTTTTCAAAAATATAAAACTTAATTTTCTCCATTTAAAGTATTTTATATTTAATAAATACCCAGAATCTAAAATAAATCTTAAAAATCATCAAATTTGGTCCAAAGGCTTCTCTAGCGTAGGTATACCTCCAGTAAAAATTTCAAGGGATTAGAAATTAACTTGGTCAAGTTAGGAATTTTCTTTGAAAAAATCCTATTTTTGCATAAAATAATTATATAAATTAAATTAAATTTTCAAAAATCGTATTTTCTCCTCTCATGTCTTAATTGACCCATGAATGTGGTAGGATAAAATCTTTAAAGTCATTTGAATTGAATTTGACAAATTATGAAGTGTTAGAGCCTTAGGGGCAAATGTATCAAAGTCATTTGAATTGAATTTGACAAATTATGAAGTGTTAGAGCCTTAGGGGCAAATGTGAGGATAAAAATTTTAAAGTCATTTAAATTGAATTTGACAAATTATGAAGTGTTAGAGCCTTAGGGGCAAATGTGTAATTTGGAAATTTAGCCTTAATTAACATTTAGGCTTAATTCAAGGAGGGAAATGGGTAACCTCTGATCTTAATTTGGATGTTTAAAACATAAGGGTTCAATTGGTAGAAATAAACCTCACTTTCTTAATTGAAAAGATAAGTTATAAATTTCTAAATTATTAAAATTTAGAAGTTTATTAAAATAAAATCAACCCATGACTTTGGGGTACGACTTTTGAAATCAATAATTAATCAATTTAATACCCCTATTTTGATTTTTAAATAAGATTTAAATCATGAATTATGACCACCTAAAGCTTAATATTTTCAAAACTAATTAAGACACCCACCTAGGTCTTAAGGGCTTAGTAGCGACTTAAGCTAAATCAAGTTTCATTTAAATAAGGATTTAAAAAGTAAAAATCATTGAAAATTTAAGCATCTTGCAAACATTACAAGCCCAATTAGAACAAAAAGCTGGCTAAGTGTTCCAATGACACTAACTTACCGCTTTAAGGGGCTTCACCCACATAATCTTCAAAATTAAATTACAAATGATAATTTCCTTACTTTTAGGGATAATTAAGACATCAATATTCATTGAGCGCTAGGGTGTTCATAGGATGAATTATTAAGCAACATAATAAGTTTAAAAGGACTCAAGATTTTCCACCAGGTAGCAAGAGAGTAGCACGGACCTGCTTCTTTCTCTAGATCTGTTGGATGCCTCGGAGATCTACTAAACTCAATATATTTTTGTTGACAACATCATCCTTAATTAAACTCCTAAGGACCCACCAAGATATGACCTAGGGTTAGGTAGGTCGTCAAACTTTTACTTCCCTGTTTCATATAAACTGCCTTAACATTCCTTTTGAGTTTCAGGTGGTGGAACGAGAAGACTCGCCAGGTACGCTTTTACATTTTTCAATGCCATCTTTCTTATACTTTCATACTGTACTTTAATAATTGCAAACTTGCATGCTAAAAAACGACGCCACCCTGCATGAAAACTAAAATTATCAGGATAGCCACAAAACCAAAACTAAAATCAAAACTAAAACTAAAATCAACTAAGATAAAATTCACCCCCACAACATTCAAAATATAAAACAACTCAAAATTTAATCACAAACATCACAAAAAACTACAACTTCAACTAAATTAAGACATCTCTATCGGATGATCGGAAATCCCACAGAGGAGGTAACCTATAGTTGCTAACGAGGCTTCCCACGGTCTAAATGAAATTATGAAACTCATTAAGTTGAGTTTAGTGATTGCTAACGAGGCTTCCCACAGTCTAAATGAAATTATGGAACTCATTAAGTTGAGTTTAGTACTAACGAGGCTTCCCACGGTCTAAATGAAATTATGGAACTCATTAAGTTGAGTTTAGTAAGTCTAATGAGGCTTCCCACGGCCTAAATGAAATTATGGAACTCATTAAGTTGAGTTTAGTAAATGTTTGGACTAAGTGATTCCAATAGAAAATAGTGATACCGGGACGACGGAACCGAGGGATCTTGACCGGAGGCTTCCCACGGTCTAAATGAAATTATGGAACTCATTAAGTTGAGTTTAGTAAATTCATTAACTGAGTGAATCTAATAGAAACTAGTGGTGCCGGAACGAGGGAACCGTAGGATCCTAACCAATGTCGCTCTAATCAACTTTAACATGACCCATAAAATCTAAAGAGCTTCAGCCATGGGCCACCTGATTTGACATCATAACTCGACACACTAGAAAACTCAAACTCGTCACAGCAAGGAGCTTGGAGCTAACACGGTGGGCAGCACGACCATCTTCAACAGCAAAGCCTGTCTTCCCCAGCTAAACCAATCTTCCTTCTTTAGACTTAAATAACAAAGCCATAGGACTTCAAGGTTGCTTACTTATGCTTCGTAAATCCTCATCTTATCTTTAGGCCTTTGTATAACCCTACTATACAAACTAAGCCCTAACTCATCTTCGGATTCCGAGGTTGTCGTCCATCACAACCTAAATCCTCATATCTTCCAGGTTATTTGTATGACCATTTCACGAATGTAAGCCCTAACTAATAAAAGTTGGCAGGATGAAACACCTAAATATTTCTCCTCAAAACTGAAGCGAAACATTAGGATAGCTTGGGAACTCACTGAGGTTCTCCTCTGGATCTATGTCATCCCCTAGTTCATCCTCCTTTGAAATCTACAACAAAATGTTCCAAATTTGAACCAATCCCCTTTCGCACCTCTACTTCTGATCTCATTGAAAATTCTTACCCTTTGAAACTCCTTGAAGATAATATTTCTTGATTTTTACCGAGAGTCTTCTAAGGTGACTTTGGTCATTTAAGATGTAATTAACTATAGGGGCTTGCCCTTATTGGAAGCATGTCTGAACCCAGCTTAATATAAACCTTATTTAATTCTTTATATTAAATAAGGGAACTTGTCGGCAAATACAAAGGTTTCGTAGACCAAACAGATGTCATATATCCCTTAATTTATTTGATCCAGCCTTATCCTCAAGTCTTGTATTTATCCTTTGGGAAATATATAGGATTTGAGGTACATTGCTCTTTCATTTAAACTATGAAAAATATGGGGTCAGTTTGATTTCATATTTTTCAAAACTAAATATATATGTAAGTTAAAACGTCCTTCCGAAGCAGGCGACGGGATTTTGATTCTTGCGACTGATAACTTCTTACGGGCAACTACTCCAATCAAAAATAGCGTCAACATATTCCCAAGGATCTTGGAATCTTGGTGACTCCTAATGAGAATGGGTTACAAGATGTCAGGATTTCTAAAAACATTTTGCAAGATAACAGGATGAATAAATTAGGGGCTGGTGCTTCCACTGCAATAGCTATTGAAGGGGAGGGGATAAATGTTCCTCACACCATTGATCTTGGGGTGGGGACTTCTATCTTTGACCAAACTCAAAGAGTTCATGCTTTGGAAATTGGTTAGTATGGTGGTTTAGGGGAGGATGGATCCAGCCAGGATCTATCAGGGTAGCCAAAGTTATAGATGATTCAGGAACATATTGGTGGGCCTATTGGGGGCAGTCCTCTAAATGATAATTTAATTCAAACATGGATGTTGTAATAGAGGAGAAATGTCATATTCAGAAATCTAAAAAGAAGAAGAAGAAAGGATTCCATGAATTAAAGAAACTAATGGAGGGTGCCATGTCTGGGGATGAGGGTGCCCCTCAATAGGGACACTTGGAATCTCTTGTTAGAACTAGTAGGAGGGGGAAATCCACTTCCTTTGGATGATGAAATTTTTTAGCTGGAATGTTAGGGGATTGGCTCATCCTAGATCCCTTAACAAACTTTTTCTCCTTAATAGGTTTTACAAGTTTTGGATTATTGCTATCTTGGAACCTATGGTTTCTAAACACCATCAAAAGACATTAAAAAAATTCCATGGTTTCCATTTTTTTTCTAACCTTAACAATAAAATTTTGATACTCTATAGGAAAGAAATTCAATGTTCTATAAGGATAATTCTCAATTTCTTCATCTGAATTTTAATCTGGGTGGTAGCTGTGGAAAGGCAACTTTCATTTATGCTGGAAGTTCTAATTTGGATAGACAGGAGCTGTGGAGTCACCTCATGGATATTAGTAGACCGGTGAGTTCATTCTAGTTATTTGGAGAGGATTTTAATGGCCTATCATCCTTTACTAGAAAACTTGGTGGTAGGACCCTAAATTGCATCTGTTTAATAGTTTTAATGATAACATTCAGGTAGCTGAATAATTTGATTTGGGCTTCAATGGCCCGAAGCATACTTAGAGAAGAGGTAATCTTTGGGAAAGATTAGACAGAATATTGGTTACACCAGAAAACTATGACTTGCCTTGGTCATAGACCCTTTGTCATTACTATTTTAGCTTCCCTCACTAAAAAAAATCTTATTTCAGGTACCTTAATATGTGGTCTTCACACAATGATTTTCTTCATCAAGTGTCTCAGGTCCAGAAAGATTGTTCCCACAAGAATCCTTGGATCAAACTTTGGTTACTTCAAACGAAAATGGGAAAGAACCTTTGCTAGTGGAATTGGAAGGTTTTTGGTGATATTAATGTAAGGGTGCAGAAAGCTGAAAGAGCTTTGGCACAGTTGGAAAATTAGTTGGAGGCTAATCCTTAGGTTTAGTCAGAACTCTTAGTTTCTAATGAAGAGTTGATGAATGCCATCACCATGCTAGAGGAGTTTTATGCCCTGAAAGTTGATAATCTTAAATTCTATGAGGGGGACAAAAATTCAATGTATTACCATGCTTGTATTAATTATAGAAGGATGTGTAATACAATCCATAGGATCCAGAATCCTGCTGGCATTTAGTTTAATACTACTGAGTCTATTGCTTCTAGTGTTGAGAGCTATTTTCAAGAAATCTTTACTCCAACAACGAATACCAAAAGGAACTTTTCAGCGGGGATATGGAATATACAATGAGAGTTGACCTTGCCTTTTTTGCTTGAAGAGAAGGAGATCTAAGAAGCTTTAGTCTCTATTGAGGGCTCTAAAGTTGTAGGCCTTGATGGCTTCACTGCTAATTTCTATAAAAAAGGCCTGGAATATTGTTAACTATGATGTTATTGAGGCCATCCAAAGCTTCTTCAAGGGTACTGATCTTTCCACTTGTTTTACTTTCTCTACCATTTCCTTGATACCCAAAGACAAATCTAAGTTCAAATGGGAACATTTTAGACATATTAGCCTCACTAATGTGATGTCTAAAATCATTAGTCAGGCGTTATCTGCTAGATTTTAACTTCCCCTACATCAGCTCATCAGTGATAATCAATTTGCATTTGTTAAGGACAGAAGTATAGTAGATAATGCATTTTTGGCTCAAGAATTGGTACTAGATCTGGGTAAATAGTGCAGAGGGGGTAATGTGATCTTTAAATTGGATATTAAAAAAGCTTATGCCACTATCCATTAGGGTTTCACTGAGGAAGGGCTCACAACTAGAGGTTTCTCACCTTAAGTCATTTCTCTTATCAGTAGATGGCTTTCCAACAACTATCACTCTATTTTTATTAATGGCAGTTTTGATGGTTTCTTTAGTGATTTTAGAGGTACTAAACAAGGTGATCCTCTATCTCCCACAACTACTGTACTAGCCTTTGATTATCTTTCTAGGATGCTTAATTATTTGGCTTACAGGGCTCCTCATACTTTGTATAAGCATATATCTAACATCAATTTTAGCCACTTGGCCTTTGCTGATGATGTAATTATATTCCTTAAAGCCACTAAGCTTGCAGTTAAATTTATTCTTTAATGCTTAGAGAATTTTCATTCCTATTCTAGAATGCAGTTAAACTCCCAGAAATGCTTGAATGTGTTCAGCCAAAGAGTTATATATGCAATTAAGCAACCAGTATCGGATAGCACTAGCTTTTGTAAAAATTCCCTCCCTCTGATATATTTGTGTGCCATCCTTATAAAAGGGAGGAACAATTAAATCCAATTTGATTACATTATGTTGAAGGTTTAGGATAAGTTGCAATGTTGGGTGAACTCTTTTCTCTCAAATGAGGAAAGAGTTACACTATTGAAAAGTGTTCTGGCTACCCTACCTTCACACTTATCTCAGATGGTTATAATGAAAAAATCTACTCGTGTTACCTTAGGAAGGATGTTCAATAGATTTCTTTGGGCCGGTTAATGGAAGCAAGCTCATTAGAACAATTGACAAAAAGTTTACAAGACAAAAAGTTTATAAGGTTTGGGTATTTATACCATCTTTTGTAAGCTTTGGATTAAGTTGAGAAAACAATCAACCTTATGGGCCAAATACATTATGGGCAAATACTGTAAAGAGCATCATACTGCCCTTGTGTAAAGGAAAATGGGGGATTAAAGAATCTGGAAAAATATGTTGAACGTCAGACACGAGGCAGAAAAGTTATTCATATGGGAAGTGGGGGAAGGTAATATTAGTTTTTTGTTTAATAATTGGACCTTGGAGGGCAAACTATCTCTCAATGTTTCCGATGTTACTGATGTATCTCTGAAGGTTGTTGATTATTGGATTGATGATGGCCGGAACCAACTGGCTCTACAGTCCATGGTTCATCCTTCCTTGGTTAATAGTATATTGAAAATTTGAATTGATCCTTCCAAGAAGGTTAAAATGGTTGTTAAAAGAGCCATTCCCAAATTATGGTTTCCTTTATTTTGAATTATTGTTTTCCATAGCAGGATGTCAGTTCGGGTGCAAGGTTTGGAATAGACTTCTTTCACCCTCAATTTCCTTTTTCTATTGAAGGTTATTTCATAAACTTTCCCACAGATGATATCATGAATATAAAAGGTTTGAGGGGCCCTTCTTGGTGTGTTTTGCGCATGATGGAGGAAGAGTCACTGCAGCATGTTTTTTTTGTAATTGTTTACTGGTGCAACAAGTTTGGAGGTGAATTGTGAACAGGTTTAAGATCTCTACTTTATAGTTGACTTGGGCGAATTTTTTTTAGTGTTGGAAAGATTGGTTGGACGGGCAAGTATTTGTTGTGCCTTGTATTGTTGCTTGGTTTGTGTGGATGGCTAGAAACATTATCCAATTTGATGATACTAAGCTTGAGGTTAATGAGATTTCTCATAACTTTCTGGCATATATTCAGAAGCTCTCCAAGTTTAGAAAATTCCCTGATATTTTGATTCCTCTTATTCATTGTGTACATAAGGCCCCCAAGCTCTACTGATCTGTTGGCAGTCACCCCCATCTGGCTGGGTTAAAGTCAATATTGATGGAAGCTTCTTAGCCCTCCATGCTGGTATGGGGGAGGAGGGGGGTTGGTATTTGTGGATGCCTACTATTCTTTCATTCTCCTGTTTTGGGTAAAGATCCTTTAGAAGGTGAAGCTCAGACTATATTTTGGGCCCTATCCTTTGCCAGAAGGTGTGGTATGGGAAAGCTTTGGGATGAATCTGATTCCCTCACTCTAATTAATATTCAGAATGATCTTTTGAGCATTCCTTAGAATTTAGTATGTTGGACTACTAGTATCTATATCTTGGGACTGGGCCTCAGTTATAAATTTTTAAATATTCCTAGAGAGGCAAATAAACCTGCAAATTTGTTCGCAGAACAAGGGCATCATTCTGAACAGATGATTATTAACAGAAAGGTGTGTCCTTCTTTAGATTTTCCTTTGAAGGGAGATTTTTTGTCACTTTCTTTTGTTAGAGCTTCAACTGGTTAAGTGGTTGTTTTGGTGTGGGATCCTCTCTTTGTCAAGGATCCACAAAGTTATGTACTTTTTCTTATTAATAAATTTTGGAGCTAATTGAGCTCCATTACAAAAAACATATATATATAAGGCGGCTGGAGTGTGTGCTCTGCTAGGGTTTGTAGGGAGATGAAGCCTTTCTACTGCTGGTGGTGTCTATGGGTTGCTGGTAAGGTGGTGTGTTGTGCTTCTCACTTGCTTTGGAGTCCCTCTTGTCGTTTTATCTCTTTGGTTTTTCCTTGGCTTTAAGTTTTTTCAAAAGGGTTACTATTCTATTGAGCTGGAGTTTCTACTTCACTGGGTTTTCTGTTGACCTACTGAAATCTATCCTTCCTCCCTTTTCTCTACAGGATAGATCTAGTTTTCTGTGTTGTGGTTGTCTTTTCATTTGAAATGGCCACCCCTATTGATGTCCACGCTGATTCTCATTGGACTAAAGCTACATATGCAGGTATTGTTGGAAGAGCCAATGATACTCTCCAAGATCCTGGAAACTTAATTTTCCCTCAAGAATTTCACAATGCAGCTGCTGGTAAGGGGTTTTGCCTTTGCATCCACTCCGCTGGCACTAAAGATGGAGAAACTACTGTTTATTTCTCTGACACTTGTTGACCTCACTTTTTGTTGAGGTTTAGTTTTTCCCTTTTAGTAGCCTAAGGTCTAGCCATAAGATTTTCTTATTGACTGTTCTTAGAAAACTAGACACGGAGCCCTCACCATTAGAAATTCTATCATCTTCTTTACTCAACTTGAAGTTCCACATATTGGTCCTAACCTCTAGCATTTAGTAGGTGGGATGAGTCACCCTTAGGACTGTTGGACCTTAAGGTTAACCCTGGGTGTTGGTCTGGAGCTAATTCACTCACTACGCTCATCTACACTTACATTCACTCACAACCCTAAACTCAAAATTTTGAGCCTAGATTCCTTGATTTTTTGGGATACTCATGTAGATGGTCCCCTAAACCCACTAGCCCTATGGCTATGGTTTAGCTAAGACCACTGTGTAGAGGAGCCAAAATGGGGTTTCCATTGGTCCATGGCTTGTTGGTGTTGATTGGTACCTCAAATATACCAAAATACCCATCTTGGCCTTTTGCCCTTAAAGCACCCCCAAATTACCAAAATACCCCTCTATAATCAAAATTTTCAAAAATTCCAAAAATTCCCAAAAATCCCAATAAATCCTAAATATTCTTAATTTTATTTCTCTCAACTACCACATGACCCAATTTGGAAACAATTGACCATCTTTTATAAAAATCCCCAAATTGCCCTTTAAAGACCCAAATTGCCCCAAATCCAATTCAAATGTCCATCAATTTGACCTCNAATATACACCCACATTCACTCACAACCCTAAACTCAAATTTGTAGCCTAGATCCCTCGATCTTTTGGGATACTCATGTAGATAGTCCCCTAAACCTATTAGCCCTAGTGTTATGGTTTGGCTAAGACCACTATGTAGAGGACCCAAAATGGGGTTTTCATTGGTCCATGGCTCTGGTGATGATTGGTACCTCAACTCTACCAAAATACCCATCTTGGCCTTTTACCCTAAAACACCCCCAAATTACCATAATACCCCTCTTGGACCCAAAATTTCAAAAATTCTAAAAATTCCCAGAAAATCCCAATAAATCCCAAATATTTCCGATTTCATTTTTCTCAACTACCACATGACCCAAGTTGACCAATTTGACTATATTTAAACAAAACCCCCAAATTTGCCTTTAAAGACCCAAATTTCCCCAAATTCAATTCAAATGTCCATCAATTTGACCTCAATTTCAATCCTAAACTCAAATTAACTTTTTATATGACCAAATTAAACCAAATACAAGCTCAACTGGCCCATGATTTGAGCCCAATTTTGATTTGGGTCAAAACCCCGATTTTGACCATATGACCTACTCTTACCAAATTAAACCTATAGCCTAGTCAATTGGCCCCAATTAATGCTAAAAAATCTTGATAACATTTCTATAGATCAAAATCAATCATCAATTGGCCTTGGTGAAGCCTCACATCAATTTGATTTTGGCCTAAATCCAAAATTCCCAAATTTAGCTCCAAATTGGCTAAGTCCCCAAATTTCACCCAANATAATTGGCCCATGATTTGAGCCCAATTTTGATTTCGGTCAAAACCCCAAATTTGACCACATGACCTAATCTCACCAAATTGAACCCATAGCCTAGTCAATTGGCCCCAATCAATGTTGCAAAATCTTGATAACATTCCTATACATCAAAATCAACCATCAATTTGCCTTGATGAAGCTTCATATCTATTTGATTTTGGCCTAAATCCAAACATCCCAAATTTAGCCCCAAATTGGCTAAGTCCCCAAATTTCACCCAATTACTTGCCTTAACCTCCAAATTGGCATCCAATTCATGTTGAAAACTCTTCATGAGGTCCCTATTGACCATTTACAATAATCAATTTGGACTTAGCCCAAAGCTAGACCCATGCAAGACCCAAGCCTAGGCCAACATGAGCAAATTGATTAAAGTTCAAAATTCCCTCAAATTGACCCTTCAATTGAGCTCAAAACAACTTCCATCCTTCACCAAAGTTGTTCCTTATGATCATCTACACCAAAGGAAATAATTATTTAGGCCAATTGACATGGCTAACCAAGCCCAAACCCAAGATTTGGTCATTTGCACCCACTTGCACCCATGCACTAAAGGTGACCTAACCACCCTAAAGTCACCAAATTAACTCCACCACAACCATTAGTTGGACTTAGTGACCAGTCAAAAAACCTAAATCAATTCATGGACCAAAGGTTCCCAAAATTAAGAGATATTATTTCCAAAAATGCACATGCTTAAGTTATCTTTGCCAAATCAAAACACATTTGCATTAAATTCTTGTGATCGATTCCTCTGGGTTCCCTGAGCTCCTAGCCACCTCCCACTGTTTGGCTGGCCAGCCTAGTGGCCGAAAAAGCTCAAAACTGAGAGCAACCCCCATGGTACCTCATTCAAATCAACCCTAGAGGCCAGCTCATCCAAATCAAATTGAAGAGCTCCTCTTCCCTCCACCTAAGCACCACAATGCAACCAAACTTGTGCCTTGAGAGCCATCCCATGGCCATTTTTATAAAAACTCACCTCCCACGGCCATGGGAGGTGTGCTGAAATTTTCCTAAAGAGGCCTCTCCAAACTTCACACAGAGCTTCCCTAAGATCCCCTCAGTGCAGTCCGATCATTTTCCCTCACCCATTCCCATTGCCAAAGCTCAATTTTGAGCTTAAAACTTTGGGGGAAACCAAGACAGAGCCCAACACACCTCCACAGTCCACCAAACTAAAATTTACTTCACTCACACCTTCACAATAGTGAAAGAAGCCAAAACCCCATAAAATCCCCCTCCCATAGAGCCTCTATCATAGCTCTAAACCAACACCCAAATCCGATCGTGATCAAATTCATACCTAGGCCTTACACCACAATAAGGGACTCAATCCCTAGCCTCCTTGGACCCCAACGAATGTGCCGAACCCCTCTGATCGAAGCTTCACTTCTCAGAGCAAAGGTATAAAGCCTCACCTCATCCCGAGCCTATTTTGATTCTCCATTTAGTTAGGCTTAGTTTAATTGCATGATTAACGTACGGATATGTTCGTCTCACTTAGAAGAGTCCATAAAATCAAACCCGAGGTGATTTGGTTAAGTCTAGGCTATGATCTTAAAGTTTAGTGTGGACAGTCACGGGATCATTCTATCGTGGATGATGGCGGGGAGTCGTTCAATCGCGCGTGTATCACATAAATGGCCAAGATCAAGCCGAACGATGCCTCGGGACATAAACAGCGGGCCGAGTCAGCAAGCTACGTGGATGGCGGCGTCCAACCAGAGCGCGCCACGCATGCCTTCGGAGCCATCGTAGTAAGAGGTGGCACGCGCGATTTAAATAGATAAATATGGCTTTTCTTATTTATTTAAATACCCATAACTTAGAAAATTCATAACTTTCTGTAAGAAAATCACAAAAATAAAATAAAAATGCCCTCTTGCTTAGTGAACAGAGGAGAGCAATGTGAAATAAATTTCAAGACCATTTCATGCATATTTTATTTTTAATTAATTAAACACTATTTTGAATCATTTGATTCTCCATACATATTGGCACATCATCTTGGCTTGAAATTTTGACATGTTGTAGCCTCTATCAAGGGAAATATTCTCTGATTTTTTTAAAGTCAAAAGATGTTCTTATACAGAGATTCATATTTTTCAATTTACTCCACATTATTTTTTTAAGATAATCATGGAAATTAGCATACTGATTAGAAAATCCTAAAAAAATTTTAGAAGGTCCACAATGACCAGAAAAGCTTTTGGAAATAATTTCATGGGTCAAGTCATTTAAAATATCCTTAAATCTTACAAACACCAAATTACTAAAATAATTAATTTTGCAAAATATAAACATTTAAATGACTTCACTTTTGATCTCCACTATGGTTTATGATTCAGAGGACTCATCATAAAAATTTAAAACTATTTTGAGTTCATTTGATAACTTTAATTAATTTTTAAAGATAACTACCACTTTTGACACTTAAATGATTTTTTAAAAATCAAAATATTACTCAAAAAATTCTGAAATTTAGTTTTTTAAATTCTCTGTGATCAGGGATATTTTATAAAAATAAAATAATATTTATAATAAAAACTTGATTTTTAACCTATTTTAAACATTTAAAATAATTAAAAATTCATAAAAAAACACAAAAACAATAAAACACATGAAAATGTTCTAAATTTCTTCCTAATCACTTAGGAATAATTAGAATACTTTTCCTGATTTTCTAAATAAAGATATTGAATTTCAAAGCTTAAAAATAATTTTTTAAAAAGGCTAAAAATGAGTTTTCACTAAAATAATTCAAATAAATCAAGCAAAAAATTAGAAAAATATAAAATTTTTCTCCTTTGAGTTTTCTAACCTTAGGGAGATTTTTCAAAAATACAAAACTTAATTTTCACCACCTAAAATATTTTATTTTTAATAAATAGCCCAAAATATTAAAGTAATTCTAATAAATCACAAAGAATTCAAAAACTTGTAAAATTTGATCCAAAGACTTCTCTAGTCTAGGTCTACCTCTAGTAAAAAGTTCAAAGGATTATAATTTACCTTGGTCAAGTTAGGAATTTTCTTTGGAAAATCCTATTTTTGCATAAAAATANAGAACCTAAAATAATTCTAATAAATCACAGAGAATTCAAAAAATCATGAAATTTTGTCCAACGACTTTTCTTGTCTAGATCTACCTTCAGTAAAAATTTGAAGGGATTCAAATTTACCTTGGTCAAGTTAGAATTTTTTTTTGAAAATTCCTATTTTTGCATTAAAATAATTATATAAATTAAATTGAATTTTTAAAAATCACATTTTCTCCTCTGATGTCTCAAATGATTAATGAATGAGGTAGGATAAAAATTTTAAAGTCAATTGAATTGAATTTGACAAATTATGAAGTGTTAGAGCCTTAGGGGCAAATGTGTAACTTTGGAAATTCAGCCTTAATTTAGATTTAGGCTTATAGCAAGGAGAGAAATGGGTAACCTATGATCTTAATCAAGTTATTTGATATTTGAAACACAAGGGGTCAATTGGTAGAAACCAATCCCACTTTCTTAATTAAGTTAAAAAATTTCTAAATCATTAAAAATTTGGAAGTTTATTAAAATTAAATGATCTTGGACTTAAGGGAATGACTTTTGAAGTCAATAATTAATCAATTTAATACCCTTATTTTGATTTTCAAATAAAACCCAAATCATGAATCATGATCACTTAAAGTTTAACCCTTTTCAAAACTAATTAAGACACTCACCTAGGCCTTAAGGGCTTAGTGGTAACTTAGGCTAAATAAAAATTAACTAAATGAGGATTAGAGAAATAAACATAATTAAATCAAACATCCTTGAATCGCCACTAAGCCCAATTAGGATTAATAATTTGGCTAAGTATTCAAATTACACTAACTTCCCCTTCAAGGGAACTCACTCACATAATTTTCAAATTAAATGATGAATGACAATTACCCCTTTCTTAGGGATAATTGAGACATCAATGTTCACTGAGCATTAAGGGTATTTATAGGATGAACCATTAAGCAACATAAAAAGTTTAGATGGATTCGAGGCTTTTCACCAAATGGTGAGAGCGAGGCATAGACCTGCTTCCTCCTCCTAACTTGTTGGATACCTCAGAGGCCTATTAAACTTAATATACTTTACTCAAAAAAATTATCCTTAATTAAACTTTTAAGGTCTCACCAAAATACAACATAGAGTTAGGAAACAAAAAAATTATCCTTGATTAAAATTTTAAGGACTCACCAAAATACAACACAGGATTAGGAAAACTATCAAAACGTTAAATTTTCTGCTCTCCATAAACTGCCCTCACATGCATTTTTAAGTTTCAGGTGGTGGAACGAGAAGACTCGCCAGGTACGCTTTTACAGTTTATAGTACCGTTTTTCTTCTGCCTTTTCCTTACATGTTTCATGCTTGTATTTACCTACATAAACTTGCATGTTAATCATAACCATAACCCGAAGCCAAATTAAAATCAACTAAGATAAAACTCACTGCCACAACATTAAAAATATAAAACAACTCAAAATTTAATCACAAACATCACACCAAATCACAACTTCAACTAAATTAAGATGTCTCTATCGGATGATCGGGAATCCCTCGGAGGAGCCACAACTTCAACTAAATTAAGATGTCTCTATCGGATGATCGGGAATCCCTCGGAGGAGGTAGAGGCTTCTCACGATTTAAATGAAATTATGGAACTCATTAAGTTGGGTTTAGTAAGTTTACGGTTGCTAACGAGGCTTCCCACGGTTTAAATGAAATTATGGAACTCATTAAGTTGGGGTAAATTGCAACTAAATTAAGATGTCTCTATCAGATGATCGGGAATCCCTCGGAGGAGGTAACCTTGGTTGCTAACGAGGCTTCCCACAGTTTAAATGAAATTATGGAACTCATTAAGTTGGGTTTCATAAGTTGCTAACGAGGCTTCCCAAGGTTTAAATGAAATTATGGAACTCATTAAGTTGAGTTTAGTACACAACTTCAACTAAATTAAGATGTCTCTATCGGATAGAATCCCTTAGAGGAGGTAACCTACAGTTGCTAACAAGGCTTCCCACGGTTTAAATTAAATTATGGAACTCAGGGAAACCTACGGTTGCTAACGAGGCTTCCCACGGTTTAAATGAAATTATGGAGCTGATTAAGTTGGGTTTAGTAAGTTCATTTGGACTGAGTGAATCCCACAACTTCAACTAAATTAAGATGTCTCTATCGGATGATCGGGAATCCCTCGGAGGAGGTATGAGGCTTCCCACGGTTTAAATGAAATTATGGAACTCATTAAGTTGAGTTTAGTAAGTTCATTAGACTAAGTGAATCGATAGAAAATAGTGGTGCCGGAACGAGGGAACCATAGGATCCTAACCGATGTCGCTCTAATCAGAAAATACCAGAATTAGGAAATGTAGGATTCTAACCGGTGTCACTATAATCAACTTTAATATGCCCTCATAAAATTTAAAGGAATTCAACCATAGGGCCACCTAAATTGAAATTACAACTCAACACACTAGAAAACTCAAACTCATCGCGGTACGGAGCTTGGAGCTAGCATGGTGGGCAGAACGACCATCTTCAACAACAAAACATGTCTTCCCCAGTTAAACTAATCTTCCTTCCTTTGACTTAAACAACAAAGCCATAAGACTTCGAGGTTGCTTGCTTATGCAATGTAAATCCTCACATCATCTTTAGGCCTTTGCATAGCCCTGCTATACAATATAAGCCCTAACTATCTTAGGATTCTGAGGTTGTCGTTCGTCACGACCTAAATCCTCACATCTTCCAAGCTATTTGATCTTAGGATTCTGAGGTTGTCGTCCGTCATGACCTAAATCCTCACATCTTCCAGGCTATTTGCATCACCTTATCTTTAGGCCTTTGTATAGCCCTGCTATATAATATAAGCCCTAACTCGTCTTAGAATTTGGAGGTTATCGTTTGTCACGACCTAAATCCTCATATCTTCCAGGCTATTTGTGTTATCGTTTCACACGAATGTAAGCCCTAACTAATAAAATTGGCAGGATAAAACACTTAAAATTTTCTCCTCAAAACTGAAGCCAAACATTAAGATATCTTGGGAAGTCATTGGGGTTCTGCTCTGGATCCATGACATCCCCTAGTTCTTCCTCCTTTGGATTCTACAATAAAATGTTCTAAATTTGGATCCATGACATCCCCTAGTTCTTCTTCCTTTGGATTCTATAATAAAATGTTCCAAATTTGGGTTCTCCTCTGGATCCATGACATCCCTTAGTTCTTCCTCCTTTGGATTCTACAATAAAATGTTCCAAATTTGCTAGATCCATGACATCCCCTAGTTCTTCTTTCTTTGGATTCTACAATAAAATGTTCCAAATTTGATCAATCCCCTTTCACACCTCTATGTCCGATTTTGTTGAAGAGTCCTATCCTTTGAAATTCCTTGAAAATAATATTTCTTGATTTTTATCGAGAGTCTTCTTAGGTGGCTTTGGTCATTTAAGATGTAATTAACTATAGGGGCTTGCCCTTATAGGAAGCATGTCCGAACCCAGCTTAATATATACCCTATTTAATCCTTTATATTAAATAGGGGAACTTATCGGTAAATACAAAGGTTTCACAGACCAAACAATCTTCATACTTTCCTTAGTTTATTTGATCGAGCCTCATCCTTAAGTCTTGTGTTTAACCTTCGGGATAGATGCAGGATTTGAGGTACAATGCTCTTTCATTTTAAACTATGAAAAATATTATCAGTTTGATTTCATACTTCAACGTCCTTCCGAAGAGGGCGATGAGATTTCAATTCCGATGATCGATAGCTTCTTACGGGCAACTCTCTACAAACCAGCCCGAAATAGCGTCGACAACTCATGGCGACTCCGCTGGGGACATGCTTTTCTCTCCATACAAATAAAAAAATATTATCTTCACACATCGGTAATGTGTCCATGTCCCTCTTGGTCGAAATTACCCTTCTTCCGTTGACATACTTTACACATTTCTATCTTGGGAAAGTACAGCCAACTCCTTAGACTTTTGTACTAGCTCTTCAACCATCTTTGAACAGAGGGATTCAGAAGACCATTAAGGACTTTTTAAATTTTTATATGGGGTCGGATCCCGAATAGGTGTGTCGGTGGAGTAATTCCACTTGGCATTCTTTGCCACTAATTGGGTCCCGCACTGGGTCCTAAAATTTCTTCACATCTCCCTTCCAAATTTGATTTGCTGTTTCGTAAATTAAACCAAATCATGTTGTGTTACGTGCACTTTAAAATTTTCTTATATTAATAAAATTTTACACCTTTTTAAACAAAGATGTTAAAAATACCCAAAAACTAAGACCCGCCCGGTCTACAGATCAACCTCTATTTTTAGTGCTTGCACTAAAGATTTTGAGGTTTTTGGCCATATAGCTAACCCTAAAACTTTCTATTTCAAAGCCCGCTGCAATGGCCTACCCAACGCTGACATTTTCTTGCAATCTACCAATGGACCGCAGTGCCCGTAGCATTGCTCCCACCATCAAATTCAGAGTTGGATTTGAAGATCTCGAAGTCATCCTCGGAAAAACCCCATTTGTGGTAATGAAGATTGCTGCTCCGGAAATGCAAGAACCGTCTGCAGAATTCAACTTGAACTGCCTTCAGGACTTCCCTGCCTGCAAAAAGGCTAAAGCTACTGCCATCAAGCCTGTTATCCCTGCTGCTACTAAGGAGAAAGAAGTGATGGTCGTTAAAGATCCGACTGAGGGACTAACTTTCTCACCATCCGTGTTTGAAATCCGGTCGAGCTCAAGGACTATACCATTAGCCTGAACTCAAAGGAAGAACCGCAATAGATAAGTTCGGAGGGCCATCAAAGCCAAGACACCTGAAAACACACCCGTTGAGGAGGAGCCACATCTAATTGAAGAGGTATTACCAGAAATTTATCCACTCCTACGAGGGAGTAGATTCCATCCTCTGACAGATACGGAAATTTACCCACTCCTGCGAGGGAGTAGATTCCATCCTCTGACAGATACTGATGGATATGAGAGTATCCGGAAGATTGTTGTTGCATTACCATTTCATGGACGTAGTGACGAGGGAAAGAAGTTTACTCCTATCACTCGAGTTAGCACAGTTTTTAGAAGGATTTCTACTAAAGAAGGATGTTCTGTTAGTGAGTTACTTAAACGAGTGGGACATGCAAGTTCCCCTCATAGGAAAAAAGAAATTTTGAAGGATCTTAAGTCCATTAGAAAATCTCATAAGTCGACTGTAAAGTCACCTACCCGTATTCTCATCTGGTTTTGTTTGGGAAATCAAGTTGATACTGCTATAGTCACCACCGATCGTACCACCACCAGGACCACAGGTCGCCGGCCAATTAAGTCGAGAAAAGGTCCGAGGGTCTTACTCGTCCTTCTTGCAATCCCAGAGATAAAGGCAAAGCGATTACCTGACACTGTAGCCGGTCTACACCACGGGGAGCATAGCTTCCCTCGACATACCGATGCCTCTACTAAGACATCCCGTCTTGAGACATCATCAGTGAAGAACAAAAGGGTATGGGTACCCAAGGTTGCTGCACCGATACAATTTAGTGAGCCTGCAAGGCAGAAAGTAAAACCAGTGCTTGAAATATCTAACATCGTCGCGACAATAGCTAGTAAGATGGAGGAACAAATAGAGGATGTCCATCAAGGTCCTCCAAATTTTAAAGCAATCAAGGAATCGATAATTGAGGAAAAATTTAAGAAACTCAGGATTGAACTTTCTGAGTAAGCTCGAGAGCATGGAGTTTCCGTCAATAGTGACAATGAAGATTTTGATTACAGTGATTACTTGAAGGAAGATTTCATGGATGTCCATGTAATCAAAAGCAGAGCTACCACATCTGCGCGCGAGGCTCAACCCCACACCGAAAAGAATGTCGTAGATGAGCTGCGTAGGGTTATCCTCCTAAAGGATGAAAAAGTCAGTCTACTAGAGAAAAGAATAAACGAGATGAATGTAGCTATGACAGCCATGGCCACCATTCAGGGGCAATCACAAGCACCAAGATTGGCTTCTCCAGAGATTAATCAGTAGAAGCACATCACATATGAAAGATGGGAGGCTACTTTGGAAAACAAAGATGAACAACCAAAGAAGGATTCTCCTTTATGTGTCATGCCAGAAAAAGAGTTCAAGCAAATGGTTGAACAAGTACGGGATGCCTTAGCCCAGTCCAAGGGCAATGCATCAATTTCAAAGGGTAGACCTTACTTGGAGGAGTTCGATGCCGTCCCTTTCTCCAAGGGTTTTGTGGCCCCAAACTTCAAGATATTCGATAGGACTGGAAATCCCAGACAGTACATAGCACATTTTCGAGACACGAGGAATAATGAAGCTCTACTCTGCCAGCAGTTCGTCAGCAGCTTGTCAGGGATTGCTTTCGAGTGGTACGCTGACCTACCTAACGGGTCAGTTAAAACATTTTATGAGTTGGAATAGTTATTTGTGAAAAGATTTACCGGGGCACAACATTATGTGTCTATTTGAGAGCTCATGATGGAGAAACAGAAGCCCAGTGAAACCTTGGCAGACTATATTTTGAGGTGGAGAAACCTTAGCATGAAATGTGAACTTCAGCTACAGAAACATCAAGAGATTGAGATTCTACTCAAAAGCATTCATGGGCCAGTAGCTTTCATGCTTAAGGGACTCACCATCAAATCCTTCAAGAAGCTACTCAGTAATGCCAGCAGTCTTCAAGAAGAAATGAAGCACATGGAGACGCATGAAAAGGCTAAGGTAACCAGAGTGTTCGAAAAGAAATCAGAAGTAGTTGCAACTGTTGATAAAGGAAAGCAACTAATAAAGGTATATGCAGAAGAGCATAGCTAGTTTTCATCACAGTACTCTTAGAAGTAGAGCAGTCAATCCAACCAATGGCCGTCTCATGAGGAATCACCTCGAACAATGGGTAAAAGAATATCCCTGTTAGAGCGACAAAAAGTTGTGTATTCCTTCAAGGATGAAGTCCTACCTAAAATATTCAAAAGCTTGATGAAGAAACCAGAATTCAAATTACCTGATCCAAAGAAACCCGAAGAGGTGGATAAGAAGAATGAACCAAATTATTGCCCATACCACCGGTTGCTTTGGCACACTATAGACAAGTGTTTTGTCTTTAAGGACTAGCTTGAGAAGAACCTCAGGGCACACTATAGATAAGTGTTTCGTCTTTAAAGACTGGCTCGAGAAGAACCTCAAGGAAGAGAACTATAGAAAAATGCTTCATCTTTAAAGATTGGCTCAAGAAGAACCTCAAGGAAGAGAACATTACAATCCCGAAAGAGTATTTTAGAGAACCTGAAAAAGGTTTCATAAACTTGATTTTAGCTGAGTCAATCTCCCCAATCAATCCGTATACTGGAACAGACGGGTGGAGTACAACATGGGATGAACTCAAGAGGGTCCTTAATCAAATACAAGATTCATCGGAACAAGCTTCTATGAACACCAAAGAAGAGTGGAAGGAGGTCTAGGGCAGATCATCCAAGAGGATACTGAACAAGATCCAGTCTGCATCAAAACAAGTCTCTATTCAGAGTTTGCAGCATACCAAGCCCGAGATGAAGGTTTCGCCAGGAGATCCGTCATCATCAAAGACAAAGAACAAGAAGAATAAAAGCATCGCCACCAAGATTGATAGCACGAGAGGTAAGATAGGGCTGCCTCTATTAGACTTGTTGTCTCAGATTTTGGGAAGAGAATCTTCGAATCCTTGACTTTGTATGATTACCTTTTTGTCCCTCCGGGGTCTTTTGAAAATAATGATTATGATTTCGGCTACATTTTGACTATTTCTAGTAATAACGGAACTAATTATGATTGATCTAGTTGCGATCTCGATCCCCAAAACAATCCTCAAATCGTACTTGAATCTAATGAACTCGTTGTCAAGGCCAAAGAAGAACTCAATGATATCGCTTACGACAGCACCGATAACGAAGAGCCAATTCTTGAGCATCATGGTACACCACTCGCCATCAACTTAGATCTTTCTGACGAAGAGGAAAAGACACCAGAAGATTCAATAATGATATCTCAAGAAGAAGAAATCACAGAAGTCAACTTAAGGAGCGGAAAAGTGTTACCACCAAGAACAGCTCCAACAGACAAAGGAAAACAGATAATGACTCGAGAAGAGATACCCCCACCTCCGCTAGTGGAAGAACCAAATAATCAAGATAAAGCTGGAGGATCATGCAAAGTAGACTACAATGTGCTAGCTTATCTTACGCAGTTGCCTGCCCGACTAAGTATCTATGACGCTCTGATCCTGTCAAAGGAGATGAGAGAGTCTACAGCTTTGCTTGATCCAGAAATTTGCCTAGCTCAATTGGCTAGCACATCCTCAAATGAAGTTTGCTCGTTGAGAGAACAGTCAGGGGTAACTTTCACAGATGAAGACTTGTTGCTCAGTACCGCCGATCATAACCGTCCGCTCTACATCTCCGTCAACATTGGCAGATTTGTGTTATCTAGAGTTTTGGTGGATCGTGGAGCATCTCTTAAATTTATGAGCCTACGGACTTTGGCCTATTTGGATATTAAAGCTCAAGAGCTTACGTCCGATAAGATGATGTTAAGAGGATTC
This sequence comes from Phalaenopsis hybrid cultivar, assembly GCA_002079205.1. Taxonomy (NCBI): domain Eukaryota; kingdom Viridiplantae; phylum Streptophyta; class Magnoliopsida; order Asparagales; family Orchidaceae; genus Phalaenopsis; species Phalaenopsis hybrid cultivar. Next base: position 136,721 of record JXCR01137016.1, read on the forward strand.
AACCAAAAGGGAGAAAGAGCCCCTGAATCAATTACATTTCTTATGAAGGTTGGAGAACTCATAACAATTGTTAAATTTCATATCATCGATGTCGAAACCTCTTTTAATGCTCTATTGGGTCGACCATGGATTTATGAGCACAATATGGTTCCATCATCCCTACACCAGTGCATTAAATACCACAAAGATGGTCAATATCTACAACCATTTTCAGTACATGAAGTTGGTGTCCATGAAGATGCTGCCTACTACGCGCCTCCAAAGAGGACTGTCTTCTTTCATGAAGTTATCATAAACGAAGATGAAGATTCACAAAAATCACAAAAAGGAGGCCATACAACTCTGGGACAGAAGAACGACCCCAACTTGCATTTATAAGTTCTCTACTAGATGACAAAGAATCTGCAGAATTGGTCAAACTGTTAATAGAATTAAAAGATTTCTTTGCATGGAGCTACGATGAAATGCTTGGACTATCAGCAGAGGTTGCAGTCCATAAAATTGGGGTGGACAAGAGTGTAACCCGAGTAAAACAAGCTCCCAAGTGAATGCGCCTTGAAAGAGAACAACAAGTCATCGCCGAAGTGAAGAAGTTGATAGATGCCATATCTGCACTATTTTTGGTATGGGGTTTGCCCGTAAGAAGCTGTCGGTCATCAGAACTGAAATTCCATTGCCCGCTTCGGAAGGACGTTTAAAAAGTTGGGTTTTGAAAAAGATGAAGTCAAACTGACTCCATAATTTTCATAGTTTAGATGAAAGAGTGCTTTACCTCAAATCCTGTATCTATCCCGAAGGATAAACACAAGAATTAAGGGTGAGGCTCGATCAAATAAACTAAAGAAAGTTATGACATCTGTTTGGTCTGCGAAACCAATGTATTGGCCGACAAATTCCCCTATTTAATATAA
>JXCR01137016.1:143685-160605 GCA_002079205.1 Phalaenopsis hybrid cultivar
TAATCCTAAGGCCAAGTAGTCCTATAGGAACTCCTCTTGAGTTCTCTCATAATGATCTTACCTACTAATTGTAAGAGGTTAAGATCAATATGTGGAACTTCAAGTTAAGTAAAGAGAAGAGTTTTGAGTTTCTAATGGTGAGGGTACATTTTCTAGTTTTCTAAGACTAGTCAATAGAAAAATCCTATGGCTAGACCTAGGCTACTAAAGAAGTTTCTAGACCTCAACCAAAAGTGAGGTCAACATGCCAACTTCGTTAAAGAAGCGCAATACCCCACATGGTTGGATAACATTGTACCTGTTAACAAGAAAATTGGACAGATCCGCATTTGTGTCGACTTCAGGGATTTAAATAAAGCATTTCTCAAAGAAGAGTTTCCACTACCTATACTAGAAATAATGGTGAACATCGCTTCGACACATGAAATTTTTTCCTTCATGGATGGATCGTCGGGATATAACTAAATCAAGATGGCTCCTGAGGATGCGGCGCTTACAGCCTTCAGAACACCGACTGGAATTTTCTTCTACACAGTGATGTCGTTCGGCCTAAAGAACGTCGGAGCAACATATCAGCGCGCAATGACGAAGATTTTTGACGACCTCATTCACAATCAAGTAGAATGCTACGTGAATGATTTGGTCATCAAAATTAAATGGAAAATAGACCATTTGTATGATTTGAGGATCATGTTTGAACGGTTACGACGGTATAAACTTAAAATGAATCCCTTAAAGTGCGCCTTTGGCGTTACCTCCGATAAATTTGTAGGATTCATTGTCCGTCATCAGAGGATTGAGATCGACCCGGATAAGATTAAAGCTATCTTGGAAATGCCCCCCCCCCCTTAAAACCTTGAAACAGCTACGTTCCTTCCAGGGGAAGTTGGCATATCTAAGAAGCTTTATTTCTAATCTCTCATGTAGGTGTCAGTCCTTCTTGACATTAATTAAAAAGGATGCCAATTTTGTTTGGGAAGAAAAATGTTAGCGGGCTTTCGAGGATGTTAAACAATATTTAATGACACCTGCTGTTTTTGCAGCCCCTATCCCGGGGAAACTATTAATACTTTATATCGCGGCTTTGGATGACTTTCTTGGAGCCTTCTTAGCCCTAGTAAATGAGGAGGGTAAAGAAAATGCACTCTACTACTTGAGTTGTCGTTTAATATCGATGGAGAAAAGGTATCCACCTATTGAGAAGCATTGTCTGGCATTAATTTTCACCGCTCAAAAGCTTAGACATTACATGCTTTCTCATAAGATCACCCTGATTTCAAAAGTTAATCCATTACAATATTTGATGACCTGACCAACACTCTCCGGACATTTAGCGAGATGGTCAATGATCTTATTGCAATTTGATATAACTTTTGTGCCCCTCTGTGCTATCAAGGGATAGATACTAGCAGACTTTCTTGCTACACACCCACTGCCAGCTGTGTCCTCTCTCAATGACGAGTTACCAGACGAGCAAATACTACAAATGGAATTTTCTAGTGCGCAGTGCTGGGAAATGTACTTCGATGGTGCTTCGTTGGCTAGGAAAGACAAAGGATCAGGCACAGTTATACCAGGCAAGGCAGGGATCGGTTTGATCTTTATTACGCCAAATAAGGGTATGCTGAGGTTCTTATACCACCTGACAGAGTCGTGCACTAACAATGAAGCAGAATATGAAGCCTTAATCACCGAATTGACATGTCGCCGGACAATACAGAATTTTGAAACCAAGACTATCATAGTATCATCAGTACACAATGAAGCTCTTGGAGCAGATTCCTGAGGTGACTTTTTATCGGATTCCTTGGGGAGATAATGCCCATGCCGATGCTCTAGCAAAACTCGCTAAGGAAATGGCCCCTGGAGGATTCCATCGAAGTCACGGTGAAAGGAAGAAGAGTCTTATTTCGAAACGACTTCAAAACTCTACACAAGCTTGGAAAAAAAGAAACAATAAATACAGTTGCAGACATAAACAAAGATTGGTGCAAGCTATAAATAGAATATTTGCATACTGGAAAGATGCCAGAAGACAGGTCTGAGGCGCACCACATCACAAGAAGAGCCAAGTCTTACACCCTGGAGGGAAATGTTGTCTATAGAAGATCGTTCGACCAAATGTGGCTACGGTGTCTGAGCAGAGCCGAGGCACAGAATATTGTCAAAGAAGTACATGCCGGGTTTTGTGGCGCTCAGCAGTCAGGACCAAAAAATGAAAATAAAGATCAAAATACTTGGATATTATTGACCAGCAATGATGTCCGATTGCATGGATACAACCAGAAGATGTCACCGATGTCAAGTGCATGGGGTGGTCTTACACCAGCCTCCAAATGTATTACACCCAACTGCTGCCTCGTGCCCATTTGAGTGTTGGGGCATAGACATAATAGGTCCGATAGACCCTCCATCTTTCAAAGGACACAGGTTTATCCTCGCCGCTACAGATTACTTCTCCAAATGGACAGAGGCAGTACCGTTACGTGAGGTTATGACACAGCAAATCCTTTAGTTTTTCGAAAGCCAAATTGTCTACCATTTTGGAGTACCGCAAAGAATACTCTCTGACAATGGGACATCTTTCAAAAGTATAAAGATCAACAATTTTTTCAGAAGACATGGGATAGATTGGAGATACTCTATAATTTACTATCCCATAGCAAATGGTCTAGCTGAAGCTTTCAACAAGACACTGGTACAGATTTTGAAGAAAACACTAGATGAAAACAAGAGGGATTGGCATAACAAACTAATAGAAGCCTTGTGGGCCTACCGGACGACTTTCAGGTCTCCCACTCAGTGTACACCTTATATGCTCGTGTACGGGACCGAGGTCGAGCTACCGCTAAAAATCCAGACACCATCTCTCAGAGTCGCCGTTGTCAACCAACTCACAATGGGAGAAAGTGCAAAACTCGGACTTGAAGAACTGGAGAGTCTCGAGGGAAAATGATTGGAAGCACAGTAACATTTGGAGCTCTATCAGGCAAAGATGGTACATGCCCATGACAAATTGGTCTACCCAAGGACATTCAAAATTGGTGACATTGTAATTGTGCTCAAAAGGCCTATTCTTGCTCGCTGTAAAATTGGTGGGAAGTTCGAGCCAACTTGGGAGGGACCATTTATCATTGAGAAGGTCTATATAAGAGGAGCCTACCAGTTAGTGGACTTTCAGGGTGAAAGACCCATGTTACCGATAAACGGACGATACTTGAAAACCTATTACACAGCCTGATGCTGCTTAATGCCGCTTGCCTTTGCTTGCCTCTACTTGCTTTGAAAACTTTGAAATTTTGATTGTTTTAGGGTTATTTATGTGGCCAAATGTCTATGACCAATCCAAATTTTGTAATTAACCTCAATATAATGAAAATTTTGAGAAAGATTTTTAAACTTCACACGTTCTCTTTTCTACTTTTGAATTTAAATATTCTACTAAATTAAACAAAACTTACACATAAAATGAATAATCCTCTTCACTAAAATAAACTAAAATTTACTTTAATAAATACTTTGTTTTGTTCTTGTTCATGCCAAGCTTCGGCCCACTGACGTTTTTTCTGTCGTCTGCAAATAAATGTCAGGATAGAGGCTGATCTTTGCCTTCAACGATGGTTGCAACCTCGCACTAAATGAAGAGATGGTACCGCAAGGAGGTGTCATAGATTTCAACGTTGATTTCAACCAGGTTGATATGGACTACGAGGGTCCTCTAATGAACGTAGTCAGCAGTAAAGAAAAAAAGGGACTGCCTTCACTATTGAGGGTGACCACTCAACACAATGTGTTACGCAAAAGTAAAAATTTGATAGCGAAATAAGAGCCAATGGAGGGGCCCAGCCGTCTGCCCTCCATGGTAGCTACTCAAGCAAGGGACCTGATAGCCGCCCGTAATGAACGATTACAGAATACTCTACTCCGCAGGACGCAGCGCAGAAATGTCCATTAATTTGACCTCAATTTCAATCCTAAACTCAAATTCACTTTTGATATGATCAAATTAAACCAAATCCAAGCCTAATTGGTCCAAGATTTGAGCCCAATTTTGATTTAGGTCAAAACCCAAATTTTGACCATATGACCTAATCTCACCAAATTGAACCCATAGCCTAGTTAATTGGCCCCAATCAATGTTGCTAAATCTTGATAACATTCTTATAAATCAAAATCAACCATCAATTGGCCTTGGTGAAGCTTCATATCTATTTGATTTTGGCCTAAATCCAAATTCCAAAATTTAGCCCAAAATTGGCTAAGTCCCCAAAATTTAACCTCCAAATTGGCATCCAATTCATGTTGAAAACTCTTCATGAGGTCCCTATTGACCATTTAAAATANTAGAAAATCCCAGAAAATCCCAATAAATCCCAAGTATTCCAAATTTTATTTCTCTGAACTACTACATAACCCAATTTGGCCAATTTGACCATCTTTAACCAAAACCCCAAATTTGTCTTTAAGGGCCCAAATTCCCCAAATTCAATTCAAATGTCCATCAATTTGACTTCAATTGACCTCAATTTCAATCATAAACTCAAATTCAATTTTTATATGATCAAATTAAACCAAATCCAAGCTCAATTGGTCCATGATTTGAGCCTAATTTTTATATGGGTCAAAACTCCAATTTTGACCATATGACCTAACCTCATCAAATTGAACCCATAGCCTAGTCAATTGGCCTAAATTAATGTTTAAAAATTTTTATAAAATTCCTATACATCAAAATCAACCATCAATTGACCTTGATGAAGCCTCAAATCCATTTGATTTCATAAATTCAAAATTCCCAAATTTAGCCCCAAATTGGCTAAGTCCCCAAATTTTACCCAATTGATTGTCTTAACCTCAAAATTAGCATCCAATTCATGTTGAAATCTCTTCATGAGGTCCCTATTGACCATTTAAAACAATCAATTTGGACTTAGCCCAAGGCTAACAGCCAAGCCTAGCCCAACATGACCAAATTGATTAAAGTTCAAATATCCCTCAAATTAGCCCTTCAATTGGACTCAAAACCAATCCTTATTGACCATTTACAACAATCAATTTGGACTTATCCCAAGGCTAACCCAAGCTAGACCCAAGCCCAACATGACCAAATTGATTAAAGTTCAAAATTCCCTCAAATTGACCCTTCAATTGAACTGCCCAACATGACCAAATTGATTAAAGTTCAAAATTCCCTCAAATGACCTTTCAATTTAACTCAACCATGACCAAATTGATTAAAGTTCAAAATTCCTTCAAATTGACCTTTCAATTGAACTCAAACATTTAAAATAATCAATTTGGACTTAGCCCAAGGCTAACCCAAGCTAGACCTAAGCCTAGCCCATTGACCATTAAAAATAATCAATTTGGACTTAGCCCAAGGCTAACCCAAGCTAGACCCAAGCCTAGCTCAACATGAAAACTCTTCATGAGGTCCCTATTGACAATTTACAATAATCAATTTGGACTTAGCCCAAGGCTAACCCAAGCTAGACCCAAGCCTAGCTCAACATGACCAAACTGATTAAAGTACCTCAAATTGACCCTTCAATTGAACTCAAAACCACACCCATACTTCACTAAAGTCATTTCTTATGATCATCTACACCAAATGCAACAATAAATTGGGCTAATTGACATGGCTAGCCTAGCCCAAACCCAGGTTTTGGTCATTTGCACCCACTTGGACCCATGCACTAAATGNGACCCAAGCTAGACCCAAGTCTAGCCCAACATGACCAAATTGATTAAACTTCAAAATTCCCTCAAATTGCCCCTTCAATTGAGCTCAAAACTACTTCCATCCTTCACCAAAGTTGTTCCTTATGATCATCTACACCAAATGCAACAACTAATTAGGCCAATTGACATGGCTAACCTAGCCCACACCCAGGTTTTGGTCATTTGCACCCACTTGGACCCATGCACTAAATGTGACCTAACCACCATAAAGCCAACCCATGCACTAAATGTGACCTAACCACCATAAAGCCACAAAATTAACTCCACCAAAGCCATTAGTTGGACTTAGTGACCAGTCCAAACACCATTGAATCACCTAATTCAAGCCATGGACCAAAGGTCCCCCAAATTAAGGGATCTTATTTTCAAAAATGCACATGCTTGGATCTTTGCCAAATCAAAGCACATTTGCATTAAATTGTTGTGATGGATTCCTCTGGGTTCCCCCCTTACCAAAACTAAACCTCATTGCATTAAGTTGCTTTGACAGATTCCCCTGGATGCCCTGACTAGCCAAATCAAAACACATTTGCATTAAATTGTTGTGATAGATTCTTCTGGATGCCCTGAGTTTGCCAAATCTACATGCTTAAGATATCTTTGCCAAATCAAAGCACATTTGCATTAAATTGTTGTGATGGATTCCTCTGGGTTTCCTAAGGTCCTAGCCACCTCCCCCTGGTTGGCCGGCCAGCCTAGTGGCCAGAAAAGCCCAAAACCGAGAGCCACTCCCATGGCACCTCACCCAAATCAAACNGCCCCCCAAATTAAGGAATATTATTTCCAAAAATACACATGCTTAAGATATCTTTCCCAAATTAAAGCACATTTGCATTAAATTATTGTGATGCATTCCTCTGGGTTCCCTGAGATCCTAGCCACCTCCCCATGGTCGCCCGGCTAGCCTAGTGGACGGAAAAACTCAAAATCAAGAGCCACCCCCATGGCACCTCACCTTAATCAACCCTAGAGGCCAGCTCATCCAAATCAAATTGAAGAGCTCCTCTGCCCTCCTCCTAAGCACCACAATGCACCCAAACTCTATGCCCTAAGAGCCATCCCATGGCTATTTTTATAAAAACTCACCTTCCACGGCCATGGGAGATGTGCTAAAATTTTCCTAGAGAGGCCTCTCCAAACTTCACATAGAGCTTCCCTAAGATACCCTCAGTGCATTCCGACCATTTTCCCTCACCCATTCCTATTGTCGGAGCTCAATTTTGAGCTTGAAACCTTGCCGAAAACCAGGACAAAACCCAACACACCTCCACAGTCCACTAAACTCAAATTAACTTCACCCACACCTTCACAATAGTGAAATAACCCAAAACCCCATAAAATCCCCTCTCACAGAGCCTCTACCTAGACCAACACCCAAATCCGGCCGTGATCGAATTCATACCTAGGCCTTACACCATAATAAGGGACTCAATCCCTAGCCTCCTTCGACCCCAACAAACATGTCAAACCCCTTTGATCGAAGCTTCACTTCTCAGAGCAAAGGTATAAAACCTCACCTCATCCTGAGCCTATTTCGATTCTCCTTTTAGTTAGGCTTAATTTAATTTAATGATTACCGTATGGATACGTTCGTCTCACTTAGTCGAGTCCATAAGATCAAACTCGAGGTGATTTGGTTGAGTCTAGGTTGAGATCTTAAGGTTTTAGCGTGGACGGTCGCGGGATTATTCTATCGGGGATGATGAGGGGGAGCCGTTCGATCACGCGTGTATCTTAAGGATGGCCAAGATCGAGCCGGATGATGCCTCGAGACATAAACATCGAGTCGAGTCAGCAAGCTACGTGGACGGTGGCGTCCAACCAGAGCACATTACGCATGCCTTTGGAGCTGTCGTAGGATGAGGTCGCACGCGCGGTTTAAATAGATAAATAGGGCTTTTCTTATTTATTTAAATACCCATAACTTAGAAAATTCATAACTTTGTGTAAAAAAATCACAAAAATAAAATAAAAATACCCTCTTATGAACAGAGGAGAACAATGTGAAATAAAATTCAAGACCATTTCATGCATATTTTATTTTTAACTAATTAAACACTGTTTTGAATCATTTGATTCTCCATGCATATTGGCACATTACCTTGGCTTGAAATTTTGGCATGTTGTAGCCTCTGTCAAGAAAAATATTCTCCAATTTTTCCAAAGTCAGAAGATGTTTTTATGCAGAGATCCATATTTTTCAAGTTACTCCATATTATTTCTTTAAGATAATCATGGAAATTAGCATAGTGATTAGAAAATCCTAAGAAAATTTTAGAAGGTCCACAATGACCAGAAAAGCTTTTGGAAATAATTTCATGGGTCAAGTCATTTAAAATATCCTTAAATCATACAAACACCAAATTACTAAAATAATTATTTTGGAAAATATAAACATTTAAATGACTTGATTTTTGATCTCCACTGTGGTTTATGATCCGAAAAGATAAACATTTAAATGACTTGATTTTTTATCTCCACTGTGATTTATGATCCAGAGAACTCATCTCAAAAATTTAAATATTTAAATGACTTGATTTTTGATCTTCATTGTGATTTATGATCCAGAGAACTCATCATGTTTTGAGTTCATTTGATAACTTAATTGATTTTTAAAGATAACTACCACTTTTGACACTTAAATGATTTTTTAAAAATCAAAATGTAACTCAAGAAATTATGAAATTTAGTTTTTTGAGTTATCTATGATCAGGGATATTTCATAAAAATAAAATAATATTTGTCATAAAAACTTGATTTTTAACCTATTTTAAACATTTAAAATATTTAAACATTCATAAAAAACACAATAAAATAAAACTCATGGAAATGTTCTAAATTTCTTCCTAATCACTTAAGAATAATTAGAATATTTTGCTTGATTTACTAAATAAAGATATTGAATTTCAAAGCTTAAAAATAATTTTTTTAAAAGGCTAAAAATGAGTTTTCACTAAAATAATTCCAATAAATCAAGGAAAAAATAAGAAAAATATAAAATTTGCTCCTCTGAGTTCTCTGACCTTTGGAAGATTTTTCAAAAATACAAAACTTAATTTTCACCACCTAAAATATTTTATTTTGTTAAATTACCCTGAATTTAAAATAATTCTAATAAATCACACAGAATTCAAAAAATCATGAAATTTTGTTCAAAGGCTTTTTTCGTCTAGGTCTATCTCTAATAAAATTTCAAGGGATTAGAATTTACCTTGGTCAAGTTAGAAATTTTCTTTGAAAATCTTATTTTTTCATTAAAATAATTATATAAATTAAATTGAATTTTGAAAAATCACATTTTCTCCTCTGATGTCTCAATTGACCCATGAATGAGGTAGGATACTGAAAAATCACATTTTCTCCTTTGATGTCTTAATTGACCCATGAATGAGGTAGGATAAAAATTTGAGAAATCACATTTTCTCCTCTGATGTCTTAATTGACCCATGAATGAGGTAGGATAAAAATTTCATACATTTTCTCCTCTGATGTCTTAATTAACCCATGAATGAGGTAGGATAAAAATTTCATTGAGAAATCACATTTTCTCCTCTGATGTCTTAATTGACCCATGAATGAGGTAGGATAAAAATTTCAAAGTTAAATTTAATTTTATTTATGAAGTGTTAGAGCCTTAGGGGCAAATGTGTAATTTTGGAAATTTATCCTTAATTAAGATTATGAAGTGTTAGAGCCTTAGGTGAAAATGTGTAATTTTAGAAATTTAGCCTTAATTAACAATTAGGCTTAAGTCAAGGAGGGAAATGGGTAACCTCTGATCTTAATCAATTTATTTGATGTTTGAAACACAAGGGGGTCAATTGGTAGAAACCAATCCCACTTTCTTAATTAAGTTAATAAATTTCAAAATCATTAAAAATTTGGAAGTTTATTAAAATTAAATGATCTTGGACTTAGGGGTATGACTTTTGAAGTCAATAATTAATAAATTTAATACCCCTACTTTGATTTTCAAATAAAACCCAAATCATGAATCATGATCTCTTAAAGTTTAACCCTTCTCAAAACTAATTAAAACACTCACCTAGGCCTTAAGGGCTTAGTGGTAACTTAGGCTAAATCAAAATTGACTAAATGAGGATTAGGGAAATAAACGTAATTAAATCAAACATCCTTGAAACACCACTAAGCCAAATTAGGACTAAGAATTTGGCTAAGTGTTCAAATTACACTAACTTCCCAATTAGGATTAAGAATTTGGCTAAATGACAATAACCCCTTTCTTAGAGATAATTGAGACATCAATGTTCACTGAGCATTAAGGGTATTTATAGGATGAACCATTAAGCAACATAAAAAGTTTGATGGATTCGAGGCTTTTCACCAAATGGTGAGAGCGAGGCATAAACCTGTTTCCTCCTCCTAACTTGTTGGATACCTCAGAGGCCTATTAAACTTAATATACTTTGCTCAATAAAATTATCCTTAATTAAAATTTTAAGGACTCACCAAAATACAACACAGGATTAGGAAAACTATCAAAACGTTAAATTTTCTGCTCTCCACAAACTGCCCTCACATGCATTTTTAAGTTTCAGGTGGTGGAGCGAGAAGACTCGCCAGGTACGCTTTTACAGTTTATAGTACCGTCTTTCTTCTGCCTTTTCCTTACATGTTTTATGCATGTATTTACCTACATAAACTTGCATGTTAACCATAACCATAACCCGAAGCCAAATTAAAATCAACCAAGATAAAACTCACTGCCACAACATTAAAAATATAAAACAACTCAAAATTTAATCACAAACATCACACCAAACCCGAAGACTTCCCAGTTAAACCAATCTTCCATCCTTAGACTTAAACAACAAAGCCATAAGACTTCGAGGTTGCTTGCTTATGCAACATAAATCCTCACATCATCTTTAGGCCTTTGCATAGCCCTGCTATACAATATAAGCCCTAACTCGTCTTAGGATTCTGAGATTGTCGTTTGTCACGACCTAAATCCTCATATCTTCCAGGCTATTTGTGTGATTATTTTACACGAATGTAAGCCATAACTAATAAAATTGGCAGGATGAAACACTTAAATTTTTCTCCTCAAAACTGAAGCTAAACATTAGGATATCTTGGGAAGTCGTCGGGGTTCTTTTATGGATCCATGACATCCCCTAGTTCTTTCTCATTTGGATTCTACAATAAAGTGTTCCAAATTTGAACCAATCCCCTTTCACACCTCTACGACTGATTTCGTTGAAGAGACCTACCCTTTGAAATTCCTTAAAGATAATATTTCTTTATTTTTATCGAGAGTCTTCTTAGGTGGCTTTGGTAATTTAAGATGTAATTAACTATAGGGACTTGCCCTTATAGGAAGCATGTCTGAACCCAGCTTAATATAAACCCTATTTAATCCTTTATATTAAATAGGGGAACTTGTCGGCAAATACAAAGGTTTCGCAGACCAAACGGACGTCATACTTTCCTTAGTTTATTTGATCGAGCCTCATCGTCAAGTCTTGTGTTTAACCTTCGGGATAGATGCAGGATTTGAGGTACAGTGCTCTTTCATTTTAAACAATGAAAAATATGGGCTCAGTTTGATTTCATACTTCAACGTCCTTCCGAAGCGGGCGACGAGATTTCAATTCCGATGACCGACAGCTACTTACGGGCAACTCCCCACAAACCAACCCGAAATAGCGCCGACAACACTAAAATTGCTTCACTGAATGAAGTTAGATTCACTCTAGTTGGAAAATTCCAATTGGGTCACCCAAAAATAGATCTTGTTATAAGCTTTTTTGATTCTCTGAATTTTATTGGACAATGGAAGCTTGGTTTGATAGATGGCAAACATCTCCTTATCCAACTGTCTATGGAAGAAGATTATGCTAGGCTTTCTACTAAATAGAGACTCTTAATATCAGGAGTTACTATGAAAATACAGAAATGGACTAGGGACTTTGACCCAACAATGGAGCCTCCTGTGGTCCTAATTTTGTTCAAGATACCTTGTCTCCCATTACCTTTTTTAAGTTAAATGCCCTTTTTAATATTGGGAGATCACTGGGTAATCCCTTCAAGGTAGATGCTCCTACCTTCAACAAGGCAACACCTGCACTTGCCAGAAATTAGGGTTAAAGAGACATAACCCTTCCAGAGATAAAGAGGATATGGATTGGTTCTGAAGCTGATGGTTTTTGGCAAGATATAATTGCTAAACAAAAACTTTTCTACTGTCAACACTGTAAAATGTTTGTTCATACCATTGAGAGATGCTATAGGCTCCACCCCCTTAAAAAAAAGGCCTCAGTGAATCAAAGGGTAGCCAGTCAAGTTGTTGACCATGGTCCAAGCAACAATCCCATTACCAAGGTACAATTAATTGATAGTGAAGTTGTTAGGCAAACTAGTACTACTCCTTCTGCTAGCTATAATGCTCCAAAAATTTCTGATAGTATTCCCTCTGGTGATCCTTTTGGGGAGCTATCAGAATCCCAAGATATCATGGAAGTCACTCCAGGAAGAGTGGTGAGGACAGAACCCAATGAAATCACTATAATTACCCCACCCTTCCCCACACTTGGAGGAAAAGGGAAAATTCTGCCGAACAGTCCCCTAGCCACTGAGGCTGTTACTAAAATTGTTAACACTACTGTTGATGAATTGAAACAGACTTTAGAAGAAGATTGGCAAGTTCAGAAGACCAGAAAGAAGAAAAAACAGGCTTCTGAGGTGCAACAGCTATTACAAGGAACTAGTTCTCTAAAGAATGAAGGGAAGGCTAAGACTAATAGTGGCTCTACCTCTACTTATAATAGAGGAAGAAGTAGATTAAGGTCTCAACCTTCTATTCAATTTCCACCTATCAGTGATTAGTATTCCCCTTCTGGAATATAATTGATCCTCATGATTAATATTTTGTGTTGGAATATTAGAGGAGTGGCTCACCCATCCTCTCTTATGAGAATGAAACATCTCATCATAACCCATAAGATTTGGTGTTTTTCCATTCTTGAGCTTATGGTCACTAAATATCCCCAAACTATTACCAAAAAATTTTCCAAATTTACTTTTTATGCTAATTCTAATAAAAAAATCTGGCTTTTTGTTAGACCTGAAATTCAGTGCACCTTGCTTGTTAATCATCAACAATTTCTTCATATTCAATTCTCTTTTGGAGCACAGGTGGGGTATGCTTCATTTATTTATGCTAGCAGTCTTCCCAGACACCAACAAGAATTGTGGCATTAGCTGATATAATTGGGACAACAGATTGACTCATTTTGGATTTTAGGTGGTGGCTTTATTTGCATCACTTCACCAACTGAAAAAAGAGGGGGGTAAAGCCCCCTTACCATCCCTAACACAAAATTTAACAACTTCGTCAGTGGTGCTGGATTATTTTATTTAGGATTTCAGGGGCCTAAGTTTACTTGGAAAAGAGGTACACTGTGGGAAAGACTGGATAGACTGTTTGGCAACTTCTTGTGGTTACAAACTTTTCCCTACTCTACTGTCACACACCTTGCTATGGCTAGTTCTGATCATAGACCTATCCCTTGCTCCATACAGAATACTGTCAGACCCGCTCATACTTCTTTCAAATTTCAGAATATGTGGGCATTACATCTTGAGTTTCGTATGGAACTTGATAAAAATTGGGAGTCTAACAATGATGCAGACCCCTGGATCAGATTGTGGCTCCTGCAAAAGAATTTAGCCTCTTATCTAAAAAAAATGGAATTGGGATAGATTTGGCAATGTCAATGAGCAACTTGTTGCTATCTAAAAAGAAGTTCATAAATTGGAGGAAGGCTTACAAATGGGAATGAATTTCGACTTTGAGGTCTATCATGCTAATGAGAGGCTCCTTACACAAATCAGATACCAAGAATGTTTCTTAAAACAAAAAGCAGCTGCCTCTAAATTCACTGATGGGGATAGAAACACAAGATATTATCATGACTATATCAACTACAGGAGGAAGTGCAATATGGTTCTCAACATTACTAATACCAATGGTCAAAAACTGACCAATGCTGATGATATTGCTTGTGATGCAATACATTACTTCCAAAAGTTGTTTACCAGTAATGAGTCTGACAGAAGCTCAATTGATGCAGATATATTTTCTAACTGTCAACATTATGTTCAAAGATTAAATCTCACTAATATTCCCTTAGAAGATGAGATAAAACTTGCCTTAAACTCCATTGATGGTCTTAAAACTGCTGGGCCAGATGGATATACCTCAACATTTTATAAAGCGACATGGGACAAAACCAGTAAAGACATTATGCAAGCTGTTCAAAATTTCTTTCTTGGTGTGGATCCTCCTAGATACTTCAGTGCCTCTACCATAACTTTGATAACAAAGAACCAAAACAGAAAAACTTGGGGGGACTACAGGCCTATCAGTCTAACTAGTGTGATCTCTAAAATAATCAATAAAATCATTGTTTTCAGGATTCAACCACATCTCCATCATATCAGTGAGAACCAAGTGGCTTTCATTAAAGGGAGAAATTTTATTGATAATATTCTACTTGACCAAAAACTCCTTTT
Organism: Phalaenopsis hybrid cultivar; assembly: GCA_002079205.1. Taxonomy (NCBI): domain Eukaryota; kingdom Viridiplantae; phylum Streptophyta; class Magnoliopsida; order Asparagales; family Orchidaceae; genus Phalaenopsis; species Phalaenopsis hybrid cultivar. The sequence continues at coordinate 157,966 of JXCR01137016.1, forward strand.
TGACATTGACAGAAATTGTAGAGGGGGAAATGTCATTTTCAAACTTGATATAAGCAAAGCATATGATACCATCATTTGGAAATTTATTCTTGACATTCTTTCTGCTAGAGGCTTTAATGAAAGTTTTAACAATTTGATTCACAGATGGCTGAAATGCAATGCTCACTCAGTTTTAATCAATGGCAAGTGCCATGGCTTCTTTAATGCTACCAGGGGCATCAAAAAGGGAGACCCTTTATCTCCAACAATTTTCATTCTTGCTCTGGACTATCTTTCCAGACAACTGAATAAGTTGTTTACTAACTCACTCACTTGGCTTATCACCACAGATCTAACATCCTTATAAGCCATTTAGTTTATGCTGATGATATTATTATCTTCTCTAATGCTTCCAAAAATTCTATCAGTAGAATACATAAATGTCTTCTACACTTCCAACAAACTTTAGGTATGGCTCCTAACCAACAAAAATGTCAATTCATTGTTAAAACTAACTCCACCTCTCAGATCAAGCATTGGATTTCTGATTATACTAGATTTTGTCATGCTAATCTCCCATTAAATATCTTGAAGTACAACTACTCAAAGGCAGAACTAGACTAACACAATTCCAAGAAGTCATTGATCAAATCAAAGCACAACTAGATAATTGGACTAACTCCTTCTTGTCTAATGGTGGGAGGATAACTATTTTGAGGAGTATTTTGACTGCAATGCCTTCTTATGTTGTCCAAATGTTCTCCATGCAAAAGGGTGCAGAAGTAGCTATTGGAAGGATTTTCAACAATTTTCTCTTGTCAGGTCAAAGAAAATAGTTCCACTGGCTCTCTTGCCATAATTTATGCAAACCTTTGCAGGCTAGTGGACTTGACTTTAAAGACTTTCAACACTTGGGCTTCATAAACCTTTGTAAATTTTGGATCAGACTTAGGGCACAAGATAGTCTTTGGGCAAGATTTTTGAAAGGAAAATATTGTAGAACCGTGCATCTTGTATTGGTAACTCAAAAATTGGGGGATTCCAAATTGTGGACCAAACTATTGAACATCAGAAATGAAGCTGAGGAAATTTTCCTATGGGAGCTGGGAGATGGCCAAGTTAATTTTTGGTAGATAACTGGGTTAGCAATGGGGAGAAGTTTGAGTGCCTTACCCCCAACCCCAACTATAATTGTCAGGTCAGAGATTATTAGTCTGCTAATCAGTGGAACTGCAGAATGCTTAACACTGTTCTATCTAGTAAACATGTTAGATGGGTTAAGGATACTCCCTTCTCATCTAGTTCCAAAGACAGAATCATTATTTAACATGCTTATTCCCAGAAATTATCTGCCTACATTTATCATCACTTCTTTAACTGGAATCATATGCCTTGGGGAAATGCCATTTGGGGTAAACTCCTAACCCTTTCTATGTCCTTCTTCTGTTGGAGACTGTGGCACTCCTTACTTCCTATTGATGACATTTAAAGATGAAAGGGTTGAGAGGGCCATCTATTTGCCCATTATGCTATGCTGCTGAAGAAACCTTGGACCAATTATTTTTCTCTTGTGATTTCTCTTAAGAAATTTGGTCAGGATTACTTAAGCTTTTGAATATTGATACTTATAATGTAAGTTGGCTTAAGTTTTTTACTTGTTGGGAAGATTGGCATAACAGCAAGCTTATGGTGATCCCTTGTATTGTGGCCTGGTTTATATGGATGTGCAAAAATCATATCAAATTTGATGAGCAATTTGTGATACTTAACTGTATCTCTTATATTAAAAAATTGATCAAGTTCCACCATTTTCCCAATGTTATAAAAAATTGGACCTCAGACAAAACTAATTTTCTTCCACACTCTTCCAAATTAATCCTTGGAGCCCCCCTCCTATTGGTTGGTTGAGGGTCAACATTGATGGCAGTTTCTCAAAAAATTGTGCTGGAATTGGGGGACTCCTCAAGAACTCTCATGGTACTCCCATAATGTATTTGACTGCTCCTGCTGTGGCACTTGACGCTTTGCAGGCAGAATTCAAAGCTATTTACTGGGCCATTGGAATTGCTTGCTACTGTCATCTGGGCCCTTTTCTTGTAGAAACTGACTCTACTGTTTGCAGTAATATTTTACTCCTTGATGAAACTCTTCCCTGGAATCTAATCATGTGAAATAGACAGCTGAATGCCCTCTTACACAGCTACATGGTGAAATTTAAGTACATCCCTAAGGAGGGCAATTGTCCAGCACATTGGCTAGCCTCCCAGGGTAGGAACACTGAACAGACTTATGTTGGGAAGGCACTTACACCAAACTTAAAATTTCCCCTGAATGGAGATAATATGGCACTCCCCTACTTTAAAACACTGTAACAATTTTGGTGTAGTAGATATATTTGTGAAGCTAATTAGATATATATAGATATATACATATATCTCCTTACTTTCTTTTTTTGTTTAGTTACTATATATGTGTCCATATATATATAGAGCATGTAGACATTTTATGTTTTCCTTTTCTTTTAGGAGGGCTTAATTCCCCAATACTTGTAACCCGCTTTGTCTATTAACATGTAAGGAGCCTTAGTGGCTCTTTCCCGGTAATATATATATATATATATATATATATATATATATATATATATATATATATATATATATA
>JXCR01137016.1:166838-222105 GCA_002079205.1 Phalaenopsis hybrid cultivar
CCTCATTCACATATATGTTTTTCAGGAAGAAGCAACAAAATAGTAATAAAGGTTGATTCATACTACCAATTATCAAATCAATATTTATTAGATCCTTGGCGATAGAATTAAACATTAAGAAATAGTTTTATAGGTACATCTATCTATCCTAAGCAAATAACTTCCTACTTGCAAAGCAAATAATCTATTCCTTTGATATGGCTCATTGGAGAGGTGTTTTGTCATGTACAGCTACAACCCCTTCAAGATCGTGTACTCCAAATCCTCCATCAAAACTATATTCACCAAATATAACTAAATTTTTTTAGAGCTTTTCACTTTTTTTTTAATCTCATCTTCTTCAATCATTATCTCAAGCATATTTGCACGCCTACAAGTGCTTACAAAAATTGTTGTTGAATTAAAACCCCACACATCTTAGTTCTCCAAAGCATAAAACTTAACAAACAATAAAATTTATTTATCTCAAACATCATAGTTAATGTATTCAGCAATAGGCTGTAATACTAGAAAAAAAGTAACCAATTTTTTTATGGGAGCTCGTCTAGAAGCAATATATGATACTAAAAAATAATAATAATAACTAACATTCCAGATCGTGTACTCTAAATCATCGGTCAAGACTTCATCCACCAAAATTTTTTTAGGCTTTGTCATTTATTTTTATCTTATCTTCTTCACTCATGATCTCAAGAATTTTTGCAAATCCATAAGTGCTTACAAAAATCCTTGGTGAATTAAAACAAAACAAATATTAGTTCTCCAAAGCCTAAAACTTAACAAGCAATAAAATTTCTCTATCTCAAAAATCATAGTTATTATACCCAACAATAGACTGTAATACTTGGAAAAAGTGCTAAATTTTATGTGGGAGCTCCTCCAGAAACAAAATATGATAACCACAAAATAATAATAATAAAATTGTGTTATAATAGAATACCAAGATTTATATGACTCAATCAAAATAATGTTATATGTATGTCTATGGTTGGACAAAGTGATGGTAGTTTAAAAGGTAAGTACAAGAAAAGCTCGAAGTGTTATTTTTCTTGGTTTCTCTTTCTTCTAGTCCCCTCTTTTCTTCTGACAAACACCAAGGCAACATAAGACACAAATTGCAAACAAGACAAAGTATATCATATAATATTTTATTAGTAGGTCATAATACCATCACCTTTATTTTTCCACTTCTCTGTTTCCAAGATAAGAAATAATGTCCCTACTTGTTATCTACTTCTCAAATGGTCACCGACAAAAAACACTAAAGCCTTTAAGAGTAGCTNGCTAACAATAGTAGCAAATAACATCCTTACATTTTTCCAGAGACTGATTTTTCAGATTATTAGAGATAGAAACCTTCTCAAAAGATCTCCCCTAACTAAAAAGACTACTTGGCTATTTTTGCATCTCCCATATCCACAAGCTTAGCATTATTTTTATAGAAAGAAATGAATTCTTGACATCAACAAAGTTGATAGTATCCCTCACTCACATATATGTTTTTCAGGAAGAAGCAACAAAATAGTAATAAAGGTTGATTCATACTATCAATTATCACATCAATATTTATTAGATCCTTGGCGAAAGAATTAAACATTAAGAAATAGTTTTAAATAGTTTTATAGGTACATCTATCTATCCTAAGCAAATAACTTCCTACTTGCAAAGCAAATAATCTATTCTNGAAAAAAAAAATGGCTATTTGCACACAGACTATTTAATTACTATGCATTTATATAAGCAGTACCTAATGTTTTTATATTTATATATTTAAAACTAAATTTTTAATTTCACATATAAAAGTATACGTATGATACAATTCTCTATTAAAATATATATATCAACTGGTTATATTATAAGAGATGCTAAAACTAAATTTTGAATATTATTTATGTGAAATAAAATTTTTAGTATGTTTTTGTATATTTTAAAGGGAATATTGTAAACAAAAATGAATACTAAATGCTATACATGTGTTATGTCTGTGAAGTTTAATTTTAAGTGTTACATATTATATGTGGAATTGAAATTTTAAGTGATTTATTTATGTGATATTATAAATTTTAAATATATGGGTTTGTGAAAAATATAAGTCGTAAAAGGGTGTCGCGTGGATAAGAAGATAAATGAAGATTTTTTTAAATTAAATAAATAGAGAAATTCAAATATAACTTCTAGAAATCATATTTTGATGTAGAAAAATAAAAAAAAATNAATGGGTTTGTGAAAAATATATCTTATGTGTTATGTATGTGATATTAAAATTTAAGTCGTAAAAGGGTGTCGCGTGGATAAGAAGATAAATGAAGATTTTTTTAATTAAATAAATAGAGAAATTCAAATATAACTTCTAGAAATCATATTTTGATGTAGAAAAATCATAAAAATTAAAATAAAAATACCCCCAAACTCAAAAAATAGAGAAGAACTTATGGAAACTAGAAATAAAAGGAATTATATTATATTTAATTTCTAATTAATTAAATACCCCCATAGAGTACTTTAATCATAAAAAATAAACTATTAATGTGTGATTTGTTTCTGCTGGGGAATTAGCAGGTGATCGTCTGGTTGAAATCAAGGAGTAGGGTCTCTCGCTGGGGATCAGAGAGTGAATTTTGAGTAATGAAATTTCTGGTATTCATAAAGGATGGGAATCAGTATGTAAGTGCTGACCCCGATGTGGGAATTGAAATTTGGGTATCAATCCCGAAATAAGAATCATATGCCATAATCCATTTAAGGTGGTCATAAAACTGATTTCAAAAGATGAGAATAGGATGTCTTGAATTAATCGAAGGGCTTATTCTCTCAACCTCAAGAATATCGTTGAATTTGATTCGAAAGATTGCGATAGGAGGGGTTCCTAAAGAAACGCAGAATCAGATATAAAATCCTTAAGCTCTAGAATATCGTAGGATTTGATTTGAAAGATTGCGATAGGAGGGGCTCCTAAAGCAACGCGGTATCGGATATATAATCCTTAACCCCTAGATTTGATTTGAAATATTACAATAGGAAGAGAACCTAAAGCAACACAGTATCGGATGTGAAATCCTCAACCTCTGGAATTTGATTTGAAATAATGCAATAGGAAGAGAACCTAAAGCAACACTATATCGAATGTGAAATTCTCAACCTCTGGAATTTGATTTGAAAGATTGCAATAGGATAAGCTCCTAAAACAACGCGGTATCAGATGTAAAATCTTCAACCTCTAGAATTTGATTTGAAAGATTGCGATAGGATGAGAACCTAAAGCAACGTGGAATCGGATGTAGAATCCTCAACCTTTAGAATTTGATTTGAAAAATTGCGATAGGATGAGAACCTAAAGCAACGCGAAATCAGATGTAGAATCCTCAACCTCTAAAATTTGATTTGAAAGATTGCGATAGGATGAGAACCTAAAACAACGCGAAATCGGATGTAGAATCTTCAACCTCTAAATTTGATTTGAAAGATTGTGATAGGATGAGCTCCTAAAGCAACTCGATATCGGATGTAGAATCCTCAACCTCTAGATTTGATTTGAAAGATTGCGATAGGATAAGCTCCTAAAGCAACACGGTATCGGATGTAAAATCATCAACCTCTAGAATTTGATTTAAAAGATTGCGATAGGATGAGCTCATAAAGCAACGCGGTATCGGATGTAAAATCCTCAACCTCTAGAATTTGATTTGAAAGATTGCGATAGGATGAGCTCCTAAAGCAATGCAGTATCGGATGTAGAATCCTCAACCTCTAAAATATCGCGGGGACCATTGCTAAGCAATGCAGAATTGGATGTGAAATCTTTATCCTCTAAAATATCGTGTGAACCACTGCAAAGCAATGCAGAATTGGATGTGAAATCCTCATCCTCTAAAATATCGTGTGAATCATTGCAAAGCAATGCAAAATCATATGTGAAATCCTCATCCTCTAAAATATTGTATGAATCATTGCTAAGAAATGCAGAATCAGATGTGAAATCCTCATCCTCTAAAATATCATGTGAATCATTGCTAAGCAATGCGGAATTGGATGTGAAATCCTCATCCTCTAAAATATCGTGTTTCTAATTCGTGGGAAACTAGTAGAATTTATGAAGATTGACATTGGTGAGGAAAAATTGTGAAACTTTGTGAGATTTTGTGCAGAATGTGAAATTCCGCGGGGATATGAAGAAAACTGGTGCAGACCAAGGTAGTTGCGCTATGCAAGCAAAGAGTAAGAAATCTCGAACTCGAGAAATTTATCATTTTCTTTTATTTTTGTTAGGATTTGGACCCAGTTTTAGACAAACACGACATCTGAGCTTCTAAGAATGAGTCTTTGTCTCTGAAACATGGGGCACAGTGTTTCTTGAAGTATCGTCCACTGACAAATGACAAGTGTAGAAAACAGCCCATTCTTAAGGTACCATCAGAACTATATTCTTTCAAGTACACATAACAATGCGTTATTTCTAGGGATACCACGGTTGAAGAGGCCGCAAGTTCATAGCTTCATTTGTAGCAGTCATCATTTGATTTATTGTAAATTATGTAAAGCTTGTTGAAGTTGTCTTTGAGAAATCTTTCTAACATTCTTCGAGTTGAAGTTGGAGTTGTATTTGTTGGATACNTATATGATTAAATTTTACCACACACTCTCTCGGTTTAAAAAAAGAAAAGCCATTTAAAAAAATAATAATAAAGAAACTAACTCCTCCTATCCATAACTCCATACCCGTGAAACTCTCCCCATTTTTCTCTCCTCTCTCTCTCCATAATTTTTCTTTTCCTCACTCCCTCTCTACATATCTCACGGTTGTGGAGCCTCCCCTGACCTCCACCTCATCAAAAACAACTCCATCTTCCCTCCTCGTCCTTACCCGTAAGGCTCCCTCTCTCTCTCTCTCTCTCTCTCTCTCTCTCTCTCTTTTCTTCTCCCTTCCACTCCAACGAAACAGCCAGCCGCCCCTCCACTTCCTCCTACCTAGTCGTGAGCCTCTACACTCCTTGCCTTCAATCAATCGAGCAATCACACCTTCCCCAATTCCTTCTTAGCAGCTTCCCAACGGCACTTTAAACATCAGGTAAGCGAATTATCTCTCCTCTCTTTTATTATTATTTTTTTTAATTTGATGCATAACGCCCAATTCTTACGCATTTACATACCTAAAACCTTAAAAAAAAAAAAAAGCAGGACTTTACATGCATGCCACCCTCCTCTTATGTATTTTACATGCCTAACATATTATAAAAAAAAAAACGGAATGCTTATGTATTAACGTGCTCATCACTAATTTTTCATATATTTACCTACGAATCACTTGTTTCTTTTGTTTCATGAATATTTACATTCAAATCACCTAATTGGTGAGTATTTAATGCTTAAATTTTAAATTTCGATATCCACATACGATGTCACCTAATTACAAACTCTTTAGATGTATAATACTTTACGATCTAAAACTTTAATAGTGATACACATGACACTTAGTTCTCACATATTTACATGTTAACCTTCCAAACCTATGTTTCAACATACCCAAACACAAGCACATATTAAAAAAAAAAGAGAGAGAAATTTTGAATATTCACATATGCAACAAATTAAAAAATAATAATACTTGTTATTTAAAAATAATTTAAAAACATATACATAAATAATAACGATGATAATTTGCAACTCCCATGGAAGTATATATTCAATACTTAAGCGAAAAAAAAAATGGCTATTTGCACACAGACTATTTAATTACTATGCATTTATATAAGCAGTACCTAATGTTTTTATATTTATATATTTAAAACTAAATTTTTAATTTCACATATAAAAGTATACGTATGATANTCACACAACAATTTTTTTTGCTCCCTTTGTTTTCTGAGAAGTACTATATCTGGTGGAACATATTTCCTTTAAAGATTTTGAATGTCCAAATTCCCCTGACTAATAATCCTCAAATGTTTCTTAAGTCGAATTCTAGGATATTATAACTCGTTTGAAAGTCAGAACTCAGTCACGTGGCAGGAAATTAAAAGGCTCGTGAAATCCCAAGTCAACTATTCGTATTTCAACCACACTATCTTATTTTGAAATCAACTTAGGACCCAGTTTGAATTCTTTAAAGTTGATGACTCAGATATTAGGGTATTAATTTCATTCTCCCCTGAAGTCATAGTCTTATCAAAACATCCAAATTTTCCTTTCGAGGTGATCGGTTTTTTTTTTAAATAATGCACAATCTTGAACAACAATAAACCCTTTCTTCTCATAAATTGCGGTGGGAGGGATGGGATAAGCTAACATTGATCATGCTAATTTCCCATTTAAACAAAAATAGTAATACAATATTAGCCAAGAGGCATTTCATTCGTTGGCAGTTGCATAGGAATGGGTTGGAACAAATAAATCGACCGAAATCATATTGATAGAACCTCTTTCAGGTTTCAAATATTCTTCTGGGATTGTTACGTCCCTGTTCTTGAACTTCTTCTCAAGCAATTCTTTGAAACCACAACACTCTTCTATGGTGTGTCCGATGAATCTGTGGTACGGGCAATATCTCGGATGTACTTTCTTGTTGGCCTCATCGGGCTTCTTCGACTTAGGTAACCTGAACTCGGAACATCTTTTTTGTTGCTTCATCTTTAAAAGAATATATCCCATTTGATCGAGTGTTCATGATTGGAACTTTTCTTTCATATGTCTAGTAAGGTCTCTGTTGAGATGATTACTGAAAATTCTTACAAGGATGTTTGAAGGTTTGTTGACGTTGTTCGGCTTGTATTTGAAATTGTTGTTTTCCCCTGCTAACCACAGCAACTGTCTCAGATTTCTTCTCGAATATCTTGGTTATCCTGGACTTCTAGGCCTTCTCATGAGAATTAATATGCATGACTTTTTCTTGCAGATTGTTAGCTTTGTTGAGTAACTTCTCGAAAGACTTAATAGTGAGTCCCTTAAGCATGAAAGCTACTGGCTCATGGATGCTCTTGAGTAAAATCTCAATCGCATGATGTTCCTGCAGCTGAGGTTCACATTTAATGCTAAGGTTTCTCCACCTCAAAATATAATCTACTAGAGTCTCGTTAGGCTTTTGTTTTTCCATCATGAGATCTCCAATAGAAAATATGATGCTGCACTCCGACAAATCTTTTTACAAACAACAGTTCTAACTCATCAAATGTCTTCACCGATTTGTTGAGCAACTTGGCATACCAATTGAAAGCAACTCCTGACAGGCTGCTAACAAACTGTTGACAAAGTAAAGCTTCGTTGTTTCTTGTATTGCCACAACTGGCTCGGAAATGCGCTATGTGCTGTCTGGGATTTCCTGTCCCGTCAAATAGCTTAAAGTTTGGTGACACAAAACCCTTCGGGTAGGGTATGGCATCAAACTCCTCCGGGTAAGGTCTGCGCTTTAAAATCAATGCACCACCCCTAGACTGGGTTAAGGCCCCTCAAACCTGCTCGACCATTTTTTTAAATTCATTTTCTGGAGTGACGCTTTGGACAGAGTATTTCTTCAGTTGTTCATCAGAGGTGAATTCTTTTCTTTCATCTGCAACATGAACGATTTCTAGTTGGTTCATTTCCGGAAGTGCCATCTGCGGTGATTGTGACTGTCTTTGCATTGCAATCACGGTGGTCGTCAATTCTTCGATCTTCTTTTCAAGACGATTGATCTGTTCATCCCTTTGTTGAGTGAGCCCTTGCCTTTCATCTGCGGTGTTCTCCACACCAGAAAATGGAGCATCACGCATAGATAACTCGGCCTGGGTTTCGACGACATTGATTTCTGTTAATCCTTCATCCATATAATATGGCACATTGTAATCTTCATCATTCATATATTTTCCTTGTTCTTCAGATAATCGCGCAAGATTGGCTTGGAGTCTCTCCAATTTAGTGTCGATTGACCTTCCTTTGATTACTTTTAGGTCAATTGGGGATTTCTGAAGAGTGTCAATTCTTTTGTTGAGCACCGATGTGGTTGTGTAGAAGTTAATTGAATCAACCAAAATCATATTTACGGAAACCTTTTCAGGTTCTTTCAAATACTCTTTCAGGATCATTACATTTCCACTTTTAAAATTCTTCTCAAGACAATCCTTAAAGACAAAGCAATTTTCTATGGTGTGGCCGAGTAACTGATGGTATAGACAATATTGAGGATGATCTTTCATATTGGCTTCCTCTGGCTTTTTCGGCTTTGGTAGCACTCAATCCTTGTTCCTTTAGCAATTCATGGAACATCTTTGAGACGGCTTCCTCTTTGAAGGAAAACACCACTTTCTGTCGTTCTGCCATGGATATCCTCTTATTCTCTGCTTGGTATGATCTTCCCTGAGGCGGTTGTTGGCTAGACTGACCATACTGTTGTGCCTGTTGTTGGCGGGATTGTCGAGGCTATTTGGCTTTCAAAATTTCCCGGCCGCGCCTCCTTTCCTGTGTCTTTATCAACTGTGCAGGCTTTGAATTGGACCCAATCTCGAATCCAGAAATTAGTGGGGCATAAGCGTCAACTGACTCTTCCTCATGTAGAATTTCTTTTCCCTTACTCCGCAAAACAGTTGGCACGGTGACAGTGTATCCGGTAGTAGGAGTAAAAATAGTTCTCGGAGTAATTTCAACGCTCCCAACTACAAACTTTTCAAGACTAGTAGGGCTCTTTTCAATCAACACCTTTGAAGGGGAGAATCCTTTGGTAGAATTCAAGTTGAACTCTACAATAAGCTCCACAGGCTTATCTGTTTCAAACTTCATCACAGTGACGGCCACCTTCCCGAACTTAACTCCGATATCATCGAACCCTTATCCAAACTTAATAACTGCCAGGTCAGGCAGTTCATCCCTATTGACAGCGAACTCCATTCCGGAGGCGAAAGAAAATATCAACTTTGGCGAAGACATTGTTCCTGTCATTTGAAGAATTTTTGGAAAGTCAGTGATGTCCCGTGCCTTGCAGCTTTGACAGAAGTACTCAAATTGACGCACGTGTCTTATAAACTGGGCATTCTTTATTATTTTATTTTTCAAATTTGTTATTCACTTGTGATTAAAGCATCAAAGAGTTGCAATTAGCAAATTGAATAAGCGTGAAGAGGTGCAACAACATGGCTTGATTCACAGAAAAGCAAACTCAAACTCGAAGGAAATGAAGAAATGCAAAGTTTATGACCCAGTGCAGGACCAACTTTACAACGCACAATGCCCATGTGGAACCAGTCCACCGACACACCTATTGGGGGTCCGACCCCACATGAAAATTTAAAGAGTCCCTAATGGCCTTCTGAACCCCTCTGTTCAAAGATGGTTGAACAGCTAGTCCTAAAGTCCAAGGAGTTAGCAATACTTTCCCAAGATAGAAATGGGCAAAGTATGTCAACGGAAGAAGGGTAATTTTGTCCAAGAGGGACATGAAAATATTTCCGATGTGTGAAGATAATATTTCTTGATTTGTATGGAGAGAAAAGCTTGTCCCCAGCGGAGTCGTCAGAAGCTGTCGGCGTTATTTCGGGTTGGTTTGTGGGGTTGCCCGTAAGAAGCTGTCGGTCACTGGAATCGAAATCCCGCCGCCCGCTTCGGAAGGACGTTGAAGTATAAAATCAAACTGACCCCATATTTTTCATAATTTAAAATGAAAGAGCACTGTACCTCAGATCCTGTATCTATCCCGAAGGATAAACACAAGACTTCGATCAAATAAACTCCTATATCTATCCCGAAGGATAAACACAAGACTTGAGGATGAGGCTCGATCAAATAAACTAAGATATATGACGTCTGTTTGGTCTGCGAAACCTTTGTATTTGCCGACAAGTTCCCCTATTTAATATGGTCCGTTAGGTCTGCGAAACCTTTGTATTTGCTGACAAGTTCTCCTATTTAATATAAAGGATTAAATAGGTGAAGGATAAACACAAGAATTGAGGATGAGGCTCGATCAAATAAACTAAGGAAAGTATGACGTAATTTGGTCTGCGAAACTTTTGTATTTGCTGACAAGTTTCCCTATTTAATATAAGGGATTAAATAGGATTTATATTAAGCTGGGTTCGGACATGCTTCCTATAAGGGCAAGCCCCTATAGTTAATTACATCTTAAATGACCAAAGTCATCTAAGAAGACTTTCGATAAAAATCAAGAAAAATTATCTTCAAGGACTCCAAAAGGATAGGACTTTTCAATGAAATTAGACCAAGAGGCGTGCAAAAGGGAATGGTTCAAACTTGGGACATTTATTAAAGGATCCAAAGGAAGAAGAAGTAGGAGATGCCANCCTTCAAGGAATTTCAAAGGGTGGGACTCTTCAACAAAATTGGATGTATAGGTGTGAAAAGGAGTTGGTTCAAATTTGGAACATTTTAATGTAGAATCCAAAGGAAGAAGAACTAGTGGTTGTCATGGATCCAGAGGAGAACCTAAGTGACTTTTCAAGCTATCCTAATATTTGGCTTCAGTTTTGAGGAGAAATATTTAGGTGTTTCATCCTGCCAATTTTGTTAGTTAGGGCTTACATTTGTGTGAAATGATCACACAAATAGCCTGGAAGATGTGAGGATTTAGGTCGAGACAAACGACAACCTCAGAATCCTAAGACGAGTTAGGACTTATATTGTATAGCAGGGTTATGCAAAGGCCTAAAGATAAGGTGAGGATTTACGCTGCATAAGCAAGCAACCTCGAAGTCCTATGGCTTTGTTGTTTAAGTCTAAGGAAGGAAGATTGATTTAGCTGGGAAAGACAGTTTTTGCTGTTGAAGATGGGTCGTGCTGCCCACTATGCTAGCTCCAAGCTCCTGCCGCGATGAGTCTAAGTTATCTAATGTGTCAAGTTATAATATCAAATCAGGTGGCCCTATGGTTGAAGTTCTTTAAATGGGGGCATGTTAAAGTTGATTAGTCAAATCAGGTGGCCTTATGGTTGAAGTTCTTTAAATTTTATGGGGGCATGTTAAAGTTGATTAGGGTGAACACCGGTTAGGATCCTACGGTTCCCTCGTTCCGACACCGCTACTTTCTATTGGATTCACTTAGTGTCGAGTTAGGATCCTACGGTTCTCTCATTCCGGCACCACTTTTTTCTATTGGATTCACTTAGTCCAAAATTAGGATCCTACGGTTCCCTCTTTCCGGCATCACTATTTTCTATTGGATTCACTTAGTCCAAATGATGGGTCCTACGGTTCCCTCGTTCCGGCATCACTATTTTCTATTGGATTCACTTAGTCCAAATGGTTTGCGGTTCCCTCGTTCCGGCATCACTATTTTCTATTGGATTCACTTAGTTCAAATGAACTTACAGGTCCCTCGTTCCGGCACCACTATTTTCTATTGGATTCACTTAGTCCAAATGAACTTACTAACTCGTTCCGACATCACTATTTTCTATTGGATTCACTTAGTCCAAATGAACTTACTAAACCCAACTCTCGTTCCGGCATCACTATTTTCTATTGGATTCACTTAGTCCAAATGAACTTACTAAACCCAACACGTTCCGGCACCACTATTTTATATTAGATTCACTTAGTCCAAATGAACTTACTAAACTCAACTTAATGAGTGTTCCGACATCACTATTTTTTTTGGGTTCACTTAGTCCAAATGAACTTATCAAACCCAATCTTAATGAGTTCAATAATTTCATTTAAACCGTGGGAAACCTCATTAGCAACCGTAGGTTACCTCCTCCGAGGGATTCCCGATCATCCGATAGAGACATCTTAATGTTTGTGTGATGTTTGTGATTAAATTTTGAGTTGTTTTATATTTTGAATGTTGTGGCGGTGAACCGTGGGAAGCCTCGTTAGCAACCGTAGGTTTCCTCCTCCGAGGGATTCCCGATTATCCAATAGAGACGTCTTAATTTAGTTGAAGTTGTAGTTTTTTGAGGAATTCCCGATCATCCGATAGAGACATCTTAATTTAGTTGAAGTTGTAGTTTTGTGTGATGTGTGTGTCCTTGAGTTGTTTTATATTTTGAATGTTGTGGCGGTGCTGTAGGTTACCTCCTCCGAGGGATTCCCGATCATCTGATAGAGACATCTTAATTTAGTTGAAGCCATAGGTTACCTCCTCCGAGGAATTCCCGATCATCCGATAGAGACATCTTAATTTAGTTGAAGTTTTGTTTTGTGATGTTTGTGATTAAATTTTGAGTTGTCTTATATTTTGAATTTTGTGGTGGTGAGTTACCTCCTCCGAGGGATTCCCGATCATCCGATAGAGACATCTTAATTTAGTTGAAGTTGTCAACCGTAGGTTACCTCCTCCGAGGGATTCCCGATCATCCGATAGAGACTTTTTAATGTTTGTGTGATGTTTGTGATTAAATTTTGAGTTGTTTTATATTTTGAATGTTGTGGCGGTGAACCGTGGGAAGCCTCGTTAGCAACCGTAGGTTTCCTCCTCCGAGGGATTCCCGATTATCCAATAGAGACGTCTTAATTTAGTTGAAGTTGTAGTTTTTTTGTTTGTGATTAAATTTTGAGTTGTTTTTTATTTTGAATGTTGTGGCGGTGAATTTTACCTTGGTTGATTTTAGTTTTGGTTTTGGGGTATGGTTTTGGGGTATGGTTTTGGTTATAGTTAACATGTAAGTTTATGTAGGTAAATGGAAGCATGAAACATGTAAGGAAAAGGCAGAAGAAAGATGGTTACTATAAACTGTAAAAGCGTACCTGGCGAGTCTTCTCGTTCCACCACCTGAAACTTAAAAATGCATGTGAGGGCATTTATGAAGAGCAGAAAAAGTAAAGTTCTGGGGGGTTTTCCTAACTCTAAGACGTATTTTGGTTAGTCCTTAAAGGTTTTATTAAGGATGATTCCATTAAGCAAAAAATATTAAGTTTAATAGGCCTCTGAGTTATCCAACAAGCTAAGAGGGGGAAGCAGGTCCATGCCTCTCTCTCACCAACTAGTCAAAAGCCTCAAGTCCATTTAAACTCATTATGTTGCTTAATGGTTCATCCTGTAAATACCCTTATTGCTCAATGAACCTTGGTGTTTCAATTATCATTAAGAAAGGGGTAATTATCATTTATCATTTAATTTGAAAATTATGTGGGTGAAGACCCTTAAGGGCAAGGAACATTTAGCCAAATTTTAATCCTAATTGGGCTTAGTGGTGTTTCAAGGATGTTTGATTTTAATGAACACTTAGCCAAATTTTAATCCTAATTGGGCTTAGTGGTGTTTCAAGGATGTTTGATATAAATTTATTTATCTAATCTTTGTTTAATCAATTTTTGATTTAGCCTAAGTCACCACTAAGCCCTTAGGGCTAGGTGAGTGTCTTAATCAGTTTTGAAAAGGGTTAAGCTTTAAGTGGTCATGATTCATGATTTGGATTCTATTTGAAAATCAAGATAGGGGTATTAAATTGATTTATTATTGGCTTCAAAAGTCATACCCCTAAGTCTAGGATCATTTAATTTTAATATACTTCCAAATTTTAATAATTTAGAAATTTAGTAATCTTAATTAAGAAAGTGCAATTGATTTCTACCAATTAACCCCTTTGTGTTTCAAGCATCAAATAAATTGATTAAGATCAGAGGTTAATTCTTACCAATTAACCCCTTTGTGTTTCAAACATCAAGTGAATTGATTAAGATTAGAGGTTACCCATTCCCCTCCTTGAATTAAGCCTAAATGTTAATTAAGGCAAAATTTCCAAAATTACACATTTGCCCATAAGCTTGACTTAAGCCTAAATGTTAAAATTAAGGCTAAGCATCAAATAAATTATTTAAGATCAGAGGTTACCCATTCCCCTCCTTGACTTAAGCCTAAATGTTAATTAAGGCAAGATTTCTAAAATTATACATTTGCCCCTAAGGTTCTAATACTTCATAATTTATCAAACTCAATTCAAATGACTTTGAAATTTTTATCCNCGCTCATGCAGTCATTCACCATTTCTTCGGCTTGCTTGTCCATGGTCCCAAATGTCTGCAAATGCCCTAGCCCATNAAAATACCAAAAAGCTTTTTCTTGATGATTTACGATGGCTACCAACAGTGAGAGAGACAGATTTTACCATTCAGTTATTGTCAGGTTTTGAGTCAATATCCAAGGCACCATATAGAATGGCAAACAAAACTTGCATGAGTTTAAAAGTCAGTTACAATAACAATTAGTAAGGGGTTTATCAAGCTAAGCACCTTAGGGAGCCCCAATGTCATTTTTAAAAAAGAAAGAGAGTTTCAAGATGTACATTGATCATAAAGAATTGAATAAACTTACTGTGAAGAATAAATATCTATTGCGGATGATTGATAACTTATTTGATCAGTTGGAAGAAGCTTCTACAGTTTCAAAAATTATTCTGTGATCAGGATATCATCACTTGAGAATTAAGTAAGATGGCATGACAAAGATAATATTAAGGATTAGATATGTGCATTATGAACTTGTGGCTATTTCATTTACATTGACTGATGCTTCAATAGTATGAATGAATCTAATGAAGAATCTTCAGGCAATTCTTGCATATATTTGTGATAATTTTTATAAAAGATATTTTGGTGTTTTCCAAGGATGAAAGCAATCACTCAAATCACTTTTATGTTGTTTTGGATGCTTTAAAGGAGAATCTGTTATATGCAAAATTTTCTAAGTATGAAATTCGGGTTGAAAATTACTTTTCTTGGGCATATAAGTAATAAAGAAGGTATATTCGTGGATTAGAAAAAGATTAGTGTAACTGCATTGGTCAAGGTCTGCTACTATTACAGAAGTTAGAAGTTTTTTAAGAGCTCTACTATTAGAGGGATTTTAACAAATTGCTATGCCAATACCAAAACTAACAATGCATAAAAAATTTGAATGGTCAAACCATTGTGAGGAGGGCTTATTAGAAGCTGAAAACTTATTTAATGACTGCTCCATTATTGACTATCCTTCATGGCAGAAGAGTTACAGATTTACAGTGATACTTCACTAAAAGAATTGGGATGTGTGCTTATAGAGCATTAAAAAGTTATTATCTATGCTTCTAGATAGTTGAAGAATTATGAGAAAAATTATCCCACAAATGACATGAAGCTAGCAGTTGTTATATTTACACTTAAAGACAGAGGCACAATTGTATGGAGTCAGATGTGAGGTTTTTGTACACCTCATAACTGAGTATTTATATCTTCTCTTTTTTTCATAAGTGAAGGTAGGAGAGACAAAAGAGATGGAAATGAACAAGTGTTTCAGCCTTATAAAGAAAAACAAAACCGCCTATTCGTAGCAACGACTTCGAACCCATAGAAGGAAAAAGGAGACGAAGGAGGAATTGTATGTAAATTTAGTGTTCAAGGAAACCCTTACCTTGTTGTCGACCCCACATTCGAACGAGAGAAAGAAATACAACGCTTTGAAATTGAACTAGGAATCCTATTCATGTGTGTGCAATCAAAGTGGTGCTCGCGCTTGAGAGGGAAGTATATGGTGATGTCATGCGAGGAAGTTGTGTAACAAAGGAGAAACGAGTGTTTCTGCTTGCGTGTTCGTCCAAAACAAGAGATGGGACCTCAAAACTTAGCAGAAGAAGCTAAGCTATAGCCTAGCAGAGAAGGAGATGCTGTTGTTGAGCAGAGGAGAAGGCAGTAAGCGTGGGAGATGCCCTACACACGCAATGAAGATCCCAAGCAATCGAGCCAAAGGAGAAGAATGGGAAGAGCAATATTGTGCAGCTGAATCTTGAGCTATGAGTTATTAAGGTTCAGAGTTTAATAAAATGTATTTACACACACACACAAATGTATATATATGGCGATTTCGGTCGAGAGCTCTGCTAGGGCTTCCGATGGCGATTTCGGTCGCAATTGATTCTACCGCTCAAAGGAGAGGACCTCGCATCGACTCTCGCTCCGTCGTCTGGCGTTTGTGTCTGCATCATCGTCTCTCGTCGCATTTTTGTCTCTCGCACTTTCTGCGTCTGTGCCCGACTGTTAGGTTTTCGACAATGTTATCTTCTGTTGTGACTGCGCCCCACAGCTCCTCTCTCTGACGACTCTTTCTGTCAGCAACCTCGTTGTAGCTTAACACCGACAGCTCTTCTTCCTCTGATGGAGCTTCCATCTTCTTTTGTTAAGCCGGACAAAGTCTCCTTTGTCCACGTGATGGGTAACCCTCAAGTAGAGTCCGCGGTAAATGTCGCGAGGGTATAGATGATTGCCCTTTTGTTAAGAAGGGAAGTAAGAAAGGTGGAAAACCAGCAATCTTTTTCTCTGAATCAGAAATTTCTACCATGACGGAAAAATTCAAGTTTGTTCTTATTGGAAAATTTTAGTGGGGATACCCTCCTATGGATGCTATCACAAAAAAGTGTTGATGATCTTAAGCTAGTTGTGACTCATGGATGGGAGACAAGTGTTGATCCAACTAACAGTAGTTGAAGACTACACCATAATTTTCTCAAAGAAATATCTTAATATCGCAGGCAAATCAAAGAAGTTACTCAAGTGGTCTCCTGATTTCGATCCAAATCATGAAACTAACACTGTACCAGTATGGTTTAGTTTATCTGGTCTCAAGCTGCATTTTTTTATAATCAGGTTCTCTATTATATTGGGGTCATCATTGAGGATCATTTGAAGCTAGATCTTAAGTTGTTTGGTCCAGCAAAGGGAGGAATCAACCCATACTTCCAAGCATGGGCTTCTCTACTATTTGGAGTGTGTCCACTCTTCACCCTAGGTCTATAAGTATGTTATTTTCGTATTTTAGGACAATTTTTCTTCGTGTTTATGTCAAGACAGCAACAACGTTTAGTTTTCCTTATAATGTTGTATCCAACAACGAGCAGTGCTCCGGCTGTATCTCGTTCGAGATGGTGATCATTTTCGACCTTCCCACTCCTTCGCAACATTCCCTCCACTGTCGTTGTCGCAGTATTTGCTGCAACCATTGAAAAACGGCCACTTTATTATTTTTTTGCAGCCTTTTACCACCTCTCCACTATTCCCAATCTATTGCCCCTTACCACCAATCCTCCTCGTTTTTTGTCATTTCGAGGGCAGGCCACTCAACGCTTGCCTGTAGTTCAGCCCCTCCATAGTTGTTGCCTTCCCAAAAACCACAACCCAGTACCCTCTTCATACAGTTGTTTCCTCACACCATCACCGCCATATCCCCATACCAGCACTCTCCACCCCTTCCCACATCCATAGCCGCTAGCTGCCTGTCTGCAATCCAGCCCCTCCATAGTTGTTGCCTTCCTAAAAACCACAACCCAACACGCTCTTCATAGAGTTGCCTTCCTCAAACGAGCACTGCCATATCCTCGGCTTCCTAAAAACCTTTTGTCGTTATCGTCATGTGTCGTCTTCAGCTACTCGCTTCATCGTCTCGAGAAGGCCTCGCGTTCGTCTAGCTCGGCTTCTAAGGCGTTCTGCGTCTTCGGCTTTGGCAGTTTCTCAGGTGCCTCGTACTCCATTCCTCGTGCTCGAAGTAGAAAATTTTGCACCTCCTTTGGCTTTTGTTGTTTTTCCACTGCAACTTCATTGTTCTTAACGTCACGCCTCGTATTCGTGATGGCTTTGGACAAAACGTATGTTGATGCCCTTGCGGGTGTTCACGCCTCAGGTACTCCGAAATCGTGTTCTTTCCCTCCTTCGTTTGCGTCAGCGGATGACATCAAGAAACCTGGTTGGAAGAATGAGAAGTCGGTCATCTTTTCTACGGAAGCAGAATGTAATCAGCTTGTTTTCTTCTGTCGTCTGAATTTGGTCGAAAAATTTCTTTATGGTCATCCCAAATAGAGATTAGTCGTAAGAAATTTGAGCTTATGCACCTTATTGGGGAGTGAAAAATTAAACTTTTAAATGGAAAACATCCTTATTCAACTAAATAATGAAGAAGATTACACACACTTATTTGTTAGAAGACTAATATGAATCGATAACAGAGCAACGAAAATTTTGAAATGGTCGGTGGATTTTGACTCACAAACGGAACCACCAATCATTTTGGTCTGGATTCGCCTATCTGGCATGAAATTTCATTATTTTACTCAAGAAGTGTTGTACTCTATAGTCTCAACTATTGGTAAGTCACTCAAACGGACATTCCTACTTGTAATCCTTCTCGTCCCTATAAAACCAGGGTAGTTGTTGAAAGGGACATCACTTCAATCGCTTATGAGAAAATTTGTTTAGGCACACAACATCATGGATATTAGCAAAAGGTTGTGATTGAGCATTTCCCTTCATATTCCCCGAATTGTCGTATGTACGGCCACTCCATTTATCAATGTCATCATCTACACCCTCATCTAAGACCAAAGAAGCAAAGTGCTCGGCCAGAGACGGTGATTCCCTCTCCTCTTAATCTGCTCCAAGTTATTGATGCTGTGGATCATCAGAAGGATACTCCTGAAGATGTCACTATCCTCACGGGTAATATGTCACACAAATTTCATGATGTAGGTCCCACGTTTCCTCCTATGGAACCTTTTTTCCTGAGAGCAGGGGAGACATTTCATACTTCATCAGCCCTAGAACCCAACTTTAATATAACGGGTGGTAATATTTCTCTTGTGTTTCTACCGCCTCATCAGATAGAGCAAATTGTTACTGTTAGTCAGACACATGAGGTACATGATGTGTAACAGCCTACACCTGTTCGACAATCTTTGGACCAATCCACTGATCAAATGAGTCAATCTTCGGATTAGGAACGACAGATTTATATATCCAGCAAGAAGAAGAAGAAAGGAGGCCTACTACCGAAATTGATGGAAGATACATTGGTTGTCTCGGGTAATGGCAGCAAACTTAACAATTTGTTAGTTGGCTCCCGTCCTAGAACCGCTAAATTGGATCATTCCCAAGCTAATTGAAACTGCGAGTGTTGGCAGACTTTTGGTGTAAAATTTCAATGTCTACATTTTAATCTTAGTTTTTTGGATATACATATATTTCTTACGTGTGTGTTGTATGTCAGATGGTTAGGGTGTCAATTTGGGCTCTTTGATCAAACCTATATGTACATTTCCTTTTATTAATATATTCACCTTCGGGCTTTTCTAATATCTATATATATTGGCAAATAATTGTTATGGTGCATAGACCTCCGTATTGTTCTCATTATAAGATGTTTGGGCACAACCTTGATAAATGTTATAAGCTTCACCCTAATTTGAAATCTAAAGATTAAGTGAATAAGAATGGATTTGACCCCACTGCTTTGGACATATATGTTCCATCTGGAGAGAAAACTATCACAGAACATGTTATGGTGTCTAATTTATTCGCCCATGTGGACCCTCCCCCTGAAAATAATATTTCTACGATCGATGAGAAGCTGAATGGCCCTGCTGAGCAACCTACACTTTCAAACCCTCCTCAGTTGCAGGAAGCATTAGGTGAAGAGGAGACAATTCATGCTTCACACACACTAGAACCTACAATCGTTGCAACATTTGACAATCCTTCTTCTGGTGCTCATCAGTTTTTATCTGCCCGGCGTTCTGTTTAACAACNATCATCTTCGTCTGTTTCGTAGAGTTTCGTCGAGCTGCGCCTTTGTGCTCGCTGCTCGCTGAGGAACGAGCTATAGGGTCGATCGCGGCTTCACCTCGATTGCAGTTTTCCCATCTTCTACGGCTTCGGCCTGACGTCTCCAAACATAACTGAAGGGCTCGCGTCTTTGGCGCGTCTTGTTCTCTAGCTCGGTTTCTGCGGGCGTTCTGCTTCGCCCTCTGCTCAACTTGGTAGGGGTTAAAGTTGATCCCCTTCCGGATTTTGCTCTTCCGTCCACTGCAAATTCGTTGTTCATTCGTTGTGCCTCCCCTTTATGGTGATGGCTTCGGGCAGATAGTATGTTAATGCCCTTGCAGGTGTCCATGCCTCAGGTACTCCTAAATCGTGCTCTTTCCCTCATTCGTTTCAGTTGGCGGAAGACATCAAGAAACCTGATAGGAAGAATGCGAAGTCTGTCGTCTTTTTTACATAAGTTAAATGTAATCAACTTGTTTCCTCATGTCGTCTGAATTTGATTGGGAAATTTCTTTATAGTCATCCCAAAATAGAGCTTATTCGTAAGGAATTTAAGCTTATGTATCTTGTTGGTAAGTGAAAAATTGGAGTTTTAGATGGAAGATACATTCTTATTTAACTTAATAATAAAGAGGAATACGCGTGATTATTTACTAGAAGAGTAATCTAGATTGATAACAGAGCAATGAAGGTTTTGAAATGGTCGGTGGATTTTGACCCACAGACGAAACCACTAATCATTCAAGTCTGGATTAGCCTTCATGGCCTGAAATTTCATTATTTTACTCAAAAAATGTTATACTTTATTGCCCCAGCTTATGATAAGTCACTCAAAGCGGACAATCATATTTTTAATCTTTCCCGTCCATTTGAAGTCAGAGTACTCGTTGAAAGGGACACCGCTTCAATCGCTTCTGAGGAAATTTGGTTAGTTACACAGCACCATGGATATTGGCAAAAGGTTATGATTGAGTTTTTCCCTTCGTAGTGTTCGAAATGTCGTATGTTTGACCACTCTGTTTCATAATGTCATCATCTACACCCCCAACTCAGACTAAAGAAGCAAAGTGATCTGTCAGAGGTAGTGATTCCCCCTCCTGGTCTGCTCCAAGTTATCGACAGTATTGATCATCAAAAGAATACACCAGAAGATGCCACTATCCTCGCAGACACCATTTAACCTCCATAGAATGTTGTAGTTTCCCCGTCTTTGGAACCTCCCTTCGTGGGAGCGAGGGAGACATTCCAGACTTCAGCTGCCCTAGAACCTATTAATGATGTTACGGGTGACAATATTGTTACTGCATCTCTACCACCTCATTAAGTCGAGCAAGATGTTAATGTTACTAAGGCATATGGGGTTCATGATGTGCAACAGCCTACACCTCTAATCAAATGAGTCAATCATCGGATGAGGACTGACAGATTATGGTGTCTGATTTAATCACCCTTGTAGATCCTCCCCGTGAAAATACTATTTCTGCGATCGATGAGAAACTAGATGGCCCTGCCGAGCAACCTACACTTTCAAATCCTCCTCAGTTGCAGGAAACATTAGGTGAAGAGGAGACATTTCATGCTTCACACAAACTTGAACCTACAGTCGTTGCAACAGTTGACAATCTTTCTTCTGGTGCTCATCATCTTTTATCTGTCCGGCGTTCTGTTTACCAACACGATGATCAGATGAGTCAGTCTTCTGAGGAGGAATGACAGGTCTATTCAAGGAGAAAGAAGAAGATTGGAGGCAAACTTCAGCTTAGGAACCTAATGGATGATACTTTAGTTACTTCGGGAAATGGTTCGGCACTAAATAATTTGTTATCTGGATCTCGCCCTAGAACTAGAGGCAGAGGCAGGACTAAACTGACTCGTCCCTAGCTANATTCTGGTGCTCATCAGCTTTTATCTGCCCGGCGTTCTGTTTACCAACACGATGATCAGATGAGCGAGTCTTCTGAGGAGGAATGACATGTCTATTCAAGGAGGAAGAACAAGATTGGAGGCAAACTTCAGTTTGGGAACCTAATGGATGATACTTTGGTTACTTCGGGGAATGACTCGACACTCAACAATTTGTTATCTGGATCTCGCCCTAGAACTAGAGGCAGAGGCAGGACTAAAATGACTCGNATCAGTCTTCTGAGAAGGAAAGACAGGTCTATTCAAGGAGAAAGAAGAATATTGTAGGTAAACTTCAGCTTGGGAACCTAATGGATGATACTTCGGTTACTTCCGGAAATGGCTCGGCACTCAACAATTTGTTATCTGGATCTCGCCCTAGAACTAGAGGCAGAGGCAGGACTAAAATGACTCGTCCCTAGCTACTTCTTTTCTGTGATTTTGGTATCTGTCCTTTTTTTGGGTTTCTCTGTATCGTTTCTCTTTTGAGGTGTTTGTGTGTATTGTATCGTATGGGTATAGTGCCTCTATTGGGCCCTCTCATACAACGTTTATGTATCTTTCTTATTTTAATAGATTTAGCCCTTGGGCTTTCATATATATATATAATTTTAATAGTAGGTTTAATTAAATCAGGATTCAAGCTATAGAAGTTTCAGATTGGAGGGAGAAGAAGAAAGTTGCAAAAATTTAATTTGTATTTAAAGTGGCAATCTCAAAAAGGGTAGAAAAAAGATTATTTCGATCAATGTGATTGTGCAATAGAAAAAAACATAGAGGTGGTAAATATTTACATTTTTATGTATGTTGTATTAATTAAATGTCATTAGGTATATATTGAATTTTGTGGGTTTGATTCTACGATTAGATTTCACAAACATGGAGAAAACACGTAAACTAACTAGTTATTAGCTTATTTTTTTAGAAATAAAATACTTATATAGGAAATTTTAATTGAGATAAGTGATAGCCAAAAGAAATGAAGGAATAAGCAATTAAAGAAGTTTCCAAAAAGTTAAGGTGACTAATTATTACTTTATTCGAGTTAAACTAAATTCTTTTATTCTTTTAAAATATTTAATTTATTACACATATTAAAAAAAAATCTTATAACTAAATGAAGATAAGTAAAAATGATTTGATTATTTTGTAGTTCCAATTGCCTTATTAAGTGAATTAAATAAATAAAAAATTAAATAGATTTAACTATTGAAAGAAAAGAAATATAAGTTAAAAAAAGATAAATCATTAAATGTATCATGGGTCACAATGTAAGATACTAATAGGGAATAATATTGTAATCATGCATGTTAAATAAAAAAAATGGAAATGATTGTATTTTGATACAAAAAGAAAAAAGAAATGCATTTATGATACAAAATGAAAAAGGTTTTGATGTTACTCTTGAGATTGCTTCTAAAAGTAAAACGAAATAAAAATAATATTAACTGACAATGAAGATATAATTGATAAGATCATTAAATTAAATGTTATTGAATAAACAAGACAGTTTATTTTTTAAAACCATACTTCTACGAGCATTCATGTTAGGAATTTGCATAAACATTTAAAGCATAATAAAGTAGTAAATATTCACTAAGCTTCTTAAAACTTAACATAGTGTTTAACTGGAATTTTTAAAATAAGATTTGCTAGAATGATATGTTTGATAGTAGAGAATTGATTTACATGAGATGAAGCACTGTTGGAGATATGTAGCAGTATCTTTTTATCTATTTTGTCACTATTATTGTGTTGATTGTGTTACTATTTCACCGGATGATTGTATGTGCTTTGCTAGAGCATATTTTATAAATTATGGATTAGTGACTCTTTTTTATAGAAATATTATTGTGAACTAATGTTAATATTTAGAAATATCTTCCATTGTCTGATTGTCCATTCCCACCTTAGTTAATTATAAATTCTTCCCACGACTTCCAAATTTCCACAGTCACTTGCTCGTACTTCCAGAATGCCACAGAACCCATTCCTGCAATCCCAGCATACCACAAACTCTCTCCCGTGCGTCCAGACCATCGCAATTCCCGCTTCCTACGATCCCAAAATGTTGCATATTCCCTCTTCGTGCTTGCACCAGACCGTTGATTCCCTCTTGCAGCTCCAACGGGCCACTGCCCCTCTTCCAGCTTTCACAACATGCTTCCGCCTTCTAGCTGCACTTCTCGGCATGTCGTCAATGACTCCCACACCCTCCAGCAGTCGCAGCAATAGCCACCTGCAGTTTCCCTCCAGGCCCTCCAAATAGCCACCCACACTTGATGTATGCCACATCGCAGCCCCTATTGTCCCCACATTCCAACAGTCAGCTACACCTGCTTTTGACATCAACCTTCCACAACCCACACGCACCTGCTGCTCCCTCTGCTTAAAATCATTGGCCGCACCTACCTCACCGCCGACGTCAGTAGATACTTCCTAGCTCGTAGTCGGATCACGCTAGTCTTGTCGTTATTGTTTCGAGTATTGATTGCACCACTCCTTGTTTGCTTAATAATATTTGTCTTTCACCGTTGTGGGTTGAATTAACTCCAGTATCAAAAGGTAATCAAGGAAAAAGCAACATAGAATACAACACAAAAACATTATAAACTTATTTCACAAAAAACTAAAATCATCCTCTTATGCACTAACATACACCCCCTTTCTCAAATCCTGTCACCCAGCTGGCTAAAACTACCGATAGCATCCAACACAACTGCAAGATAGATCCAAGCTATAGAGAGAAGGTCAATTGTTTGGAACAACAGAATCTTCAACCAACAAGTAAGCACATTATCAAATATAGAAATATAAAAGCAATTATGGTAGTACTAGTAGTACAAACGTTTGCTGAAATCGTGCATCAAGGCATGCCTAGAGAGCAAATTGATGGAAGATAACCATAAAAAAAGTGCTGAAAGCTCCTTCTATACTTTCAAATTTAATTGGCGTGACAATTATACCTATTACTTCAGGTTACCATTTTTCTTGCTAGCAACAGACCATTTAAACTGGTTTCAAACAGACGAATAGGCAAAAACTGAAATAGAACCCAAACGAAGCAACAGTACTAGAAAAATAAAGATTTTCATAAGCAAGTTTTTTTTTTTCTTAGAAAAAAGAAAAACAACAACAAAAAAAATTAAGGAATTTATCTTACAGTTCCAAGGGTAAGTAAGCTTTTGTTTATGTATGAACCTTCTTTACGTCGCAATCCAGTGGTTTCAGCCTTCGAACTTTCTGAACCTGCAAGATCAATCAAATTCTGCAAAAAAAAAGCTAAAATTTTCATTAATAGCATTAACTAAAACAGCTTAGATCAAATCATATATGTTTACGGGCACTTAAAATTACCAATTGAGACAGCGTAACATCTTCATCAGGGCTATTTTCATCAGAAGGGCTGCTCTCAATTGTCTACAGAAATTCATAATCAATCAATATAAAGTCAAATAAATCAAGAAAAACTGTTTTCAGACAAGAATAATATTCTAAACATAAATTGATCCCAGTTCTCATCATTAAAACATAGATTGTTAATCAAACTGCAGAACAAGCTTTGCGAAAATAAGGATATCTTAGTAAGTTATGTTAAACAGGGCAATTAAAATGGCACATAAACCAGTGAATAAACTTCATACAAAATAAGTTCAGCCCAATTTAATATGGAAAAGAACCTCACGACGGCACAGAAATTTAATCACAAGGGAAAACTTTCAAGCTAAAATTGACAAAAGAAATAATAATATATGGGTTGTGCATCTTAGAATGATAAAACAAAAGTTGGCCGTCTAGTTATTGGACACTCAGCCATGTTTGGGATCCCTTTTATTTTTTGTTTTTTTTTTATTTTTGTTATAGTTTTATTTTAAAAATATGTTTGTTTAGTGTATTTCTTTCATGTTTTTGTTTTTTGCTTTCAAAGCAAATTAATTTTTTTTTAAAAACATTCCAAACACCTAAAAATTATTACAAGTATTTTTAAAACCAACAAATCATATTATAACGTACCATACATGTTTCATTTTGAGTAAAATAAATAAACAAAACAAAACAAAACAGGATGAAAAAAATAAAAAACAAAAACCAAAAGTCCAAATGACCGCTTAATTATAGTGGCAGAATCATAAAATGCGTTTTGACAGAGCTGCAACCACGCATGTCTATATCAAAGTGCAGTTATCTGTGGCCGTAAAGATATGTATGTGGGTGCATAAGCTTGCAGGACTTTATAAACTACTTGCCAAAACAAACACGAAGGCTGTAAATAAAATGGATTACTCTAACATGAAATGAGATTTAATCAAAGTCCCTAGATCAAAAGCAACAAGTATCCCAGGTCCTGAAATGGTTGTATTTGTCCAAAAAAGAAAAAAAAACGTGCATGGCAATTAGAACGGGGAAATGGAATTTTGTCAATTTCCATTACAACAAAAATAACAACAAGAAGCCTTCATCTCCATTGAGTCCTAGAGCGTCATATTTTTATTTAATTCTAATAAATTAAGATCTTTTTAAACAAATATTGATACCGAAGGTAACTAAAATCCAATCGAAAAATAGATTTTCTTATGCAAAAACAAAAGCAACGGATTACAATCAAGACCTCATAACAGAAAGAAAACACAATACAAGCATACCGTTAGGGCGAAGCTGGTTCGGCGATGATGTAGAGGTACTGTGGTTGGGAAAGTGGCTAGCAAGGGATGAAGAAAAGTTGTTGTTTAGATGGAGGTGGGGCGGCAGTACATGGAGGGTAGAAATTTAGCAGTTCTGAACAGGAGGGTGCAGGCAAGGTAGGGGGCTGCAAAGAGACAAAAGTGGGAGGGGTTACGACGGCCTGCAGGAAGGCTAAGGATATGGCAACAACAACCAATAAAAGGAATGATACACCCCACATTGGGAAAAGATAAAAGTAAAAGCACATTCTTGTCGTCGGAAACCAACCCAAGAAGGGAAAACAGGACACCGGAGGTTGTCCTAACAAAAATCTTAAAGCGAAAATTCAACCTTAATGGCATAAAATAAAATAAACATAGTAGGTAAGTAGGAGACGAAGACCCCTCCGTTAGGGCCGCAGCCCTAGCTCGAAATAAGAGCTGGTCGGCCTTGCAGTCACTTGGCTGAACCGGTCCAATTGTTCTTTAGTCGGTTCAACCCCCAAGGATCCTCGCATTCGTTCCCTGGGATTAGGGAGGCTATGACCTCAATCGACGAAGTTTATAGTTCTTCTACTACAATCAAAGAAGCAGTTAGACTCCACTGGCTACTGCACCGTCCCCCAAGGCACCTGAGGATTTTTACCCGCTTGCAAGCAAACATCCATATCAATCTTATCTTTCGGGAGTTCACTACTAATTAGAATTGGGCCTACGTGTCACGTATAAACTGTTAAATCCTCCCAAAGTAACCAAGGTTAGCTCAACCTAATCTGAAGTAAAGATGACCTGAACCTCCCAAGACAGTGGTGACCATCGCGGTAAGGTAATAATCGTGTTATCCTGAAATGCTCTTTGTCGGGATTGTCCCATCAGTCTTATCATCCTCTGTCATCACCAACATTGATCCCACGGACACTTCTCACTTGGCAAGGGCACCTATAATCTCGGACTTCGCAGAAGGTAGGAGGATGATACGCATACCATCTTCGATGGAGGTGTTACTATACCCATCATGTCGAGTCTTGCGATCATGTTGTCACGGTATCCCCAGCAAAAGATGGCACACATTCATAAGCACCACACTACCACACTGCACCACACATGATTATGCAGCAACTTTCAATCGAAAATTCCACTAGACGTCACCTATCAATACTGACTCTATTTTTCATCTTCAACCACGTCAGAAAATATGGTAGCGTAGACGCACGCTCTTATTGCTCCCACCATTGATGATGAGACTGCATGTCTTTCTGCTCACAGTGTAAATTAGAATTAATAGTTTATTTGTTTATGAAAAAACAATTCAGGTATGACCAATTCAAGCACAAGGAGGAAAGACCTAACTTGGAAATATATAAAACTAAAATCTGAATCAAGCAACCATTAGCATATATGTATTTATTGCGGTCAGAAGACGGACAGAGAAATATCCCGAGCCAAATTGCATTTGATTGGTCCTTTAAACACATCAAAAAAGAAGGAATCTCATTAAGTGTAAGAAAGTATCTTTGGAAATAACAAATGAGTTATTTGTTTGTCAGGGGATGTTGGCTGAGATGTCGAGGCAGCAAGCGGAGTTACAGCAGTGGGGAAGCGAGGAGGGTGTTACGGCGGTAAAGGAAAAAGGAGGTTGGCGACAGGAATAAGGGCAAAAAGGGTGAAGGATGGGGGGATGATAAGTATCTCTGTCAGATCGAGTTACAGCCAGAGCACCACTCTTACCGTTGAAGAAGAACACCATTTTGGACGATTTACAGTCAACGCACCTTTTCGCCTTCGGACAAACCTAGAAGGGAAAACAGCAGCCAACGATGAGCTGAGCAGAAATCTAAACTCCGAAATACCAAAACTAAACCCTATGTCAGCAAACACACAAATAAATAGAAGATAGATGGATGGGAAATGAAAACAGGAAGATGGGAATAATCCTCGCCAAGTGAAAAGAGGGAAGAAGGGTCAGTTCAGCCCCAGCCTCGTGTTAATCTCCCGAGGAAGGGGAAGCTTTGACTTTATTCGTCAAAGTTTTTGGCTCCACATTTGTGATCCTAGCAACACCTGAATACAATGGGTGATTGCACCGTCCCCCAAGAAAGCTAAGGATCTTTCCCAACTTACGAGCAAACATCCACGTCAGTCCAATCTTCTGAGAGTCTGCTACTAAACTGAACTGAGTCTACGTATCTCGCCTCTGTTGCTGCATACTCCCAAAGTCATCCACGATCGGCTTAACCAAACCTGAAGTGGGGGTAACATAAATCTCCCTGCACGGTTGTGGCATTGGCCGTAAGGTATCGACTCTGATATCCTAAAATGCCCTTTGTCAAGCCTATCTCGCGTTTAGAGTTGGTGTCTCAGTCCCATTGTCCTCCATCGTCACCAAAAATGGCCCTACCGATGTTACTCTGCTGGTAAGTTATCTTGTGATCTCAGATTTCGCCGACATAGGATGATGTGCTTCTCATTCATGGTGAAGGAATATGTGTTCTGAATCCGTATGTTCGAGTCCTCCGTTCAAACTGTCATGGTCTCCCTAAAAAAATTGGCAGACATCCAAAAGAATCACATCGTACCACACTTGATCCTATAGCTGGCTCCCAATCAAAAACCCCACTAGGCACCTCCGGTCCATGTTGATTTTGTTCTCATTTAGCCAGTCAAAGAATATGACCGAGAATACCTCCGAGTAATGAGACCCAACTTTTCTACCACCCACGTAGATGCCACATTCTTACTACTCCCCCATCGATGATCAGACTAAATATCTTCTCGTTCATTGTGCAGCGAGTATAGAATATATTGTGGCGAAGCCACTGCAGATCCCTCCTATCCTCAACTTACATGATTTGTCCAACCACAAGTGCCTCTCCTTCATCTGGTGGCAGATGATACATCTCACCTTGTTCCTCATCTTTCTCATCATCGCTAATCTCCTCCACGAAGCCCGGCTTGAAAAAAGACATGACTCGAGTCATCGAGCAGCTGGAGGCAATGTGCTCAAATATGTGGCATTTGAAACATTTTCTAGTGAGAACTGTAGCAGGCGTGCTACTCTTCTCAGGTTTCTCCTTAGTAGGGGGGCGATATCCTTATCTAGATCAGCTTTCTCAACTCACTGAGATGTTATTTCATCAACTACAATCAAGTGTTAAAGAGAAGATTGCGTTTAAGAGATACTATTTATCTAAATAGTTTGGATTCAATTGATAAAAGTTATGAATGATTGATTGGAGAAATCAAGAATCCTGATGAGCAACAATTTAGAGACAAATTAAAGAGGTACAAAATGTTAGTCAAAAATGGTCTATAACAATTAGTCGGGCGGCAAAAAAAAGGGGGGATTCATCTACAATGATGATGAGTATACCAACAATCATGATGAGTTCACCTCAACATATATCCGCTTCTTCCATGCCAGAAAGAAAAGATGAAACTTATCTATAAGAAGAAGAAAATTTTGAACATGAAAAAAATTCTACCTTTAAGGAAAAGGAGATTATCTGAATGAAAAGATGATGAAGACTACTGACTTACTTTAGCTTATTTTATAAAATTTGAGGCTTTATTTGTTATTTATGCTTTAAAATTTAGATATTGTTGAGTTAAAACAATTTTCGCAATGTTTTAGTTTTTAATTATGGCGGTGAACAATTAAAAAATTTTTGAAATTTTAATTTGCAGTTTCTTGTTTAATGTCCGTCTTCAAGCTAGGTATTATACCACATTCTTTTCTATTTTAAATGAATTTTCTTAGTCATATTTCAATTTTTATAATTGTTTATGAATGCATTTATATATTAATAATTTTATATAATTTATTAGCATTTTGGTTAATAGAAGCACTGCTTCACTATGCATTGCATTGCATTGCATTTGATGACACTGATTTTAACATCAAATACTAGCAATCTATGATTTTGAGCATGGGGAACCCTTTTATAAGTAAAACAAAGCTCTAAAAACAATGGAGAAAAGCACCGTCATCAGAACAGCAAGTTCAAGACAGAAATGGAAAAGAATGGAACGAGAGATGGAGACAAGAAGAGAGGGATTCAGAATAGAGAAGAAAAGTCTCGCTGCTAGTTGTGTAATATATTTAGGCAGAATAAGAGAGATATAAAGTTATGTATATTTGTAGATGAAAACAGAGACAGAAAGGTGATGATGATAAGGAAAACAATGAGATGTCAGAAAAATGCTTGGCAGGTTTTTATTGAATTTGACTCACAAATTATAGGGTTATGATAGCCCACAACCAACCAAATACATGACGATCCACAGCCGATGAGTACTCAATTGTTGGAAAGCAATTGACCCCCTCAATTTCTAAAAATAGGGTATGTGAGCTATACAAAAACTCCTCAATCTAAGATCGAGATCAGCACAATCCATTTTCATTGCATGCTCAACAGCGCTAACCTATCAGTCTTAGTTGTCTTATCAGCAAGCTTTCAATATCCAGTTTTCAAAAATTCTTCCAACAAGCATTCTTCAGCATAAAATAACATACTAGCTCCAAGAAGCACTCAATGCAAAAAAGCTTGCTAGCAGGTACTTTGAAGTCTAAATTTGCAGATCATAACCAAAAGATTAATGAATAGCAAAAGTAGAAGGCATGATGACACTATTTTAGGGCTCCTGAAAGGTGTTTAGGAAGTGATTTTAGTGGGGAGATGGTAGTGGGAGAGAAAGGAAAGAGGAATACAAGAGGTAGACAGAGTTTGGATGGGGATAGGAGTCAATTCAAGGCTATCACGACTGAAACAGCGGGGAACAATCATGAAATGGTGACGATCGAATGGCAAGAAGGTTCACCAGTTGTTCCTGCACAACCTACAAATATACTACTTCCAAAAGGAAGAAGATGAAACACTCCTTCAAGTAAAAAACAAAAAATATAATATACAAAAAAAACAAAAGCAAAAGCTAAATACTTTCAAACATTAAAAAAAAAACACAAACACACGCAAATAAGTTTATAATAGAAATTAAGTCAAATTAGAACAAAAAAATAAACAGTAAACAACTCAAGCACTGCAAGGATTCCCGCAGAAATTGTCAACCAGACGAGAACTGCTCGTTCAGTCTTCCTCTAAGTGCAGGAGCTTCGATTACGTGGTATATCGTGAGATCTCTGATTTTGCAGTATCGAAGAAACATTTGAACGGCATGACATTCGCATCACATAACTTATTACTAAAAGTGCAGCCACAAAAATACGAGTCGAAAATTTTACATAATGGGAAGTGGATTGATCATTGTTAATCGACAACACAAGAAATATAAAGAAACCAGCAGTTAAAACATAAAAATAAAACTGTCTTGGATTCTAAGGAAAATTAGGCTGAAACATGATAAAAAAAAAACTCAAAAACAGATATGTAATTCAATTGGATGGAAGCACCTATGTTCAATCAAAAATAAATGCAAGATTGTTACCAAAGTGAAGATAGTATGGCTCCGACTGCTGAGTAGATTAAAGTTATTTGATCCAACATGCCGGTGCTCTGCAATCACAACTATAAATTAGAGAGAGAGAATGAAACTACAAGTAAATGACTAGAAAGTTATAAAAAATAATCAATAAAACAACCAGATAAGCGTTTTTGATAATCAAAAAATTAGTATATGAAAAAATTCCAACCCTGAATCACAAACACAAACCACCATAACTCAATGCAATTAAAGGTGCAGTTATAGCCATTTTCACCATAATCCAGTGTGGATTACCACACATTTTAGTGCCAAAAGTATTGAAGAATTAGAGTGCCTAACTACCAAAAAAAACCAACACCGTGCAGTAGTTACCCTGCTTGTAGCTCAAGAAAGCAAACATAATACGTTTCACACAAACACCTAAACTTTACACTGGTAAGCATTTTAACCAAATTAAAAACATCACCAAATATCCATGTTGGTGGCATTCAGGCAAATCACAGAACACTTGAAGCCATTCGAAAAAAGAGTTAACATAGCTAAATTCAAGCATTTCTTTAATGGAAAATAGATGAAGATCCTATTTTTAGAGCTCACCATCATAAATATGAAAAAATTTAAGAATAAGAAATTGGAACTCACCTTGAGATTTGCTTTACATATGATAATAGTAACATAATATGAAGTGTTAATGCGAAATAGTTCGAATTTTTTATTTAAGCTGATAAAAAACTAATAAATTAGGACAATTAGCTAATGAGTGATTAAACTAATCATTTGCTTGTAACTAAAAATTACTATTCAATGATGAAAATATGTTTAGCTTAAGAGTATCGTGTCATCGAGGTAAAGACTAGCAATGATTTGTTTATGATACTTGTACAGGTGGCACAAAAGAGTCCTTAATATAATTCAATAATGATAATGTAAGATTCCATCTAGGCTCTATTGATTTTCATAATATAGCCTTTGAGCTAAAGTTTATACCTTATGCTATGTGGTGTGGGTTTACAACTCACTACCATATGATAGCTAATAAACTAATGTAATTATACACACGCATTCAAAAACTAAAGTGAATGACAAATCAATAGATGATGAATAANAAAAGTATGTATCCTAGAATTCTGTAAAAACTCCCAAAATAATAATGAAAAAACTGTACAAGTCACACCTGACCATACATCCTAGCGCTTCTTATACCTTCCTAAAAATCAACAACGTTGAGTGAGCTACACTAAGCTCAGTAAAATAAGCAACGTTAAAGAAGGATTTATAGCTGAAAAATAAACGTACACGATCATATGTAGCTCATATACATGTTCACAATACGTCACATGTCATAATGGTATAAAATATGTAAAAAAAGTATGTAATGCAAGGAATCATGACAACTACATAAAATAGGTATTTTATAGGCATATCACAATAATCATAGATATGTCACTTCTACTTGAATAGGTCTCAACTATTTTCATGTCATGTCATGTCATTGGATCGTCACTAGCATGTAAGTTATATTACTTATTGATAAAAGTTGCCCCCCTAACGTAGCATTTATCAATAGCCTCATTGATACAAATGGTTCCCCAATTTCTGTCCCAGTTTGATCCTAATGATTCCCGGAATTTCTTCCTCGACTAAATACCAGAAGTATGAAATCACATCACCACCTATCATCCATACTTGAAATCATTCACGTAACAGTCTACGTATAGCATCACTTGTGACATCTCTTAAATCAGAATTCTTGTAACAAACATTCATCATATGCATTTCATATCTCATATACATGAATCAAAGTAAATGAATACCTACAAACAATAAATTTATAAAAATATTTATCAGAATCATGGCAAGTAAAATTGCAGGTAATGTAAGATACAAATCAAGTTTAAATTCACACAGTTTTTTTTGGTATTCATCCATAATATGTAGAAAATTTTAAATGTAATTGTGTCAAACATTATCACGTAGAAACCTAAAAAGAGATATTTTTCATAAGTTAGCACATGATTATTTCAACTAAATCAATGAAGCAGCCCTACGATGAGTTTTCTCAAGCTCGCTTCGAGCTCACTGCCTAGTCTAAACAACCTGAAATTCATAATCTCTTACAAGTTCAAGAAATTCATAATTAAGAACTTTAACTTACCACAAAAGTTTTTGACGTAAATATGAGTACCTAATACCTTTCTATTTTGTTCTCCCTTCTTTTTCCCCAATCCTTCCCCGACACGTGAAGTGGACTTGCCGGAGAGTGTAGTTGTCAGTTCGACAGTCCCGTGGTAGTTCCCATTAAGCTACAACAATATAGAACACATGGAATGCCTCAATTCGTAGCAAATGTCAAAAAGAAAATGTTGGGAAGAAAAGAATCTCACGAATAATTAAAAGAGAGTTTGCAACTCATAGATTTCTCAATGTAGCTTCCAAGTATTAGTTGCAGTTGTCTGTTGTGCACACAGATCGTGCCTACTATAGTAGCAAGGTCACGGGAAACCCCCAAGCACACGAAACCGAGAAATCGAGATAAAATGGAAGAGAATTCGAGCTCCCTATTTATTTATTGACCCTCACCATTAATCCAAGCCCTTTGATTGCATCCCATGGATAAGAACTATGAAAAAGTCGGTGGAAATAAGTACTCCTGAATGGTTGCTCGTGAGAGGAGCATAATTTGTCATACATGTCATTTCAGAATTGATTTCCCCTCATCTAATTGCTCATCAGCTGTCGTCTACTGTGTAAGAAAAGTAGAGGGAGAATATTTCAAGTTCAAGGGCTTGAGAGTTATATTGGAGAACCCATCTCTACATGAAGCTTCCGCTCAGAATGTGTCAAAAGAGGACGGATACATATTCTACCATAATGTATTGTTGAATGACAACGCTGACATAATTGACCTACCAGATGATTTGATGTCGAGCCACGAGGACCCAAAAGCTTGCACGAATGAGGTCAAAACTCCCCCAGCCTCGAAACACTGACGCGGATGTGAAACACTCCCGTGCGGGCAGAAGCAGCATATCGGGTCGTTTGGTCCAGTTGAGGGTCAATCCAGAGAGAACACACGCTGCTCGGCCTAGGGTGCAATTTTGACAGGGTGGGGCTGCCGCTTGACACTTCTCCTCCTTCCTTTTCTACTTCCCTTCCTATATGAGTACCTATTTCCTGCTTTCACAATTTTATGGTTTGTTTTTTGTTTCTTCCATATTTCAGATTCTTGTGTGGAGTCGTTCTCTGTGTTCTATGGTTGTATCTGAGGAGGTAGTGGTGCCTTAGTTGTATCGTACTCCGAGGTAGTGTTGTATTTTTTTTATTTTCCCTCTCCTAGCCTCTCCCCCCTCATCATCGGCCACCCCAACTCTTCCTCCCAGTTCAACCGCCCCAACAACCGGCCTTCCTCTTGTCGTCCAACTCACCATCAGTTCCAGCCACCTCGACGCCTCTCCAATCTACAGTGACCTGTTGTCCAACTTCCCCTACACCCTTCCAGTCTTGCCATCATGCCATTGCCTCCCTAGACAGCCAGGGAACACCTCATTCCTACTGTCCCTGTATTTTTGCACCTCCCCCTCGCTTCCACCAACATTACATTGCCACTGCCACTCCTTTTAGACGTCTCGATCCACCTAGCCAACCTCCACCCCCACTTGGGATACACTTTAGCAGTATTTGCTTGTGTTGTTTTGTGTTTGATATCATTTATTTCCAATTGAAGAGGCGTCGTTATAACTGATTTCAATTTGAGTAATAATATTTGTATTCATTTTATGGTTTGGGCTCGTATCAAGGGGTCGGCTGGGTTGTGACAATTCAGCTTTCCCACATCATCTCTCGCCTCTTTCCATTGTTGTTGCCGCCCGAGGTAGCAGCAGTTGTCGTCTTTCCTACAGCCCAGCCACTTGTTTTCCCTCATTCCAGCATGTTACCCTATTGCCGCCACTCCTTCCCCTCGATTTCATCCTTCAAAAAATTGTAAATCTACTGTTCTCCGGCTCTTCCAGCCACCTACCACCCCATCCAATCCATCCATCCGACTGCCGCCATCCCTGGATCGACCCTTCGTGGACGCGTCTATGTGCCATTTCTGCTATTGTTTTCCTTTTCAAATTTATTTGATTGCAATCGCATATCAGCTTTCCGTAATAATATTTACTTTCCTATCTTTGCTTGGGTTAACTCCAGTATCAGAGTGAAGAGTAAATTCATTTTGCTCAATAACCACACTTCTAACTCCCATAAAGATTACCCTCACTATTTGTTATCAAGAACATATTCTATTAAAATCATATACTTTTTCCACTTGAATGAAAGCATCATTACATCAAATATTAGTTGGATTTGGAAATATATTGCACTATCTAGCAATTCTATCATGGGCTGGATCATATAACCAAAGATGATTCCAAGCAAAATCTTTTCTCGAAAGTTAAGTATCTACTCTTCTGCCAAATGCAGGATGTGTAAGGTTCACCCTGAAACGACTCTCACATTTTTTCAGCCGGCTGATCATTTTTAACATTTTAGACATATCACAATTTCATTGGTATTACAATCTCATCAATTCCGTTTCCAATGCTTCTCCTAGAGAATAGTTGTTACGAAAGGAAAACGAGATAATATTTGAACTCATCCTTTATTACTACAAAAAGAATTGCTTAAAAGAAAAGTAATATGAGACGTTGCAAGGATTGGAGTAAAGATGTGAAGGTTATTTGGTGCAACAATATTCACTTGAGCTACTTCTAGTTCAGAACTTTGAAAGGGAAGGAAGCTTATAAAATCATTGAACAAATGGAGAACTCCAATTTGTCCATCTCTCCCTATATGTGAAAACATCATAACTTGTGCATTTCTTTTTTTTGTTTGGAGCTCTCGATTCATTCTTGTAATTAAACCTTTATTCCTATCTCATGTTTTCTTTTCTTTCTTTTTTTTTTCTAGTGATGATCAAACCTAAAGAACCTACAATAATCTTAACTTTTAAACAAATTTGAAGAATTGGCAACCAAACAAGCATAATGGATTACAATTTCGAGCTTACTAAACTAATTTCATCAATGCAAACCCAAGCAACATTGTTTAGGATTAACCAAGACACAAACAAGATAAACAAAATACAAGTAAAGAAAAAAAAAACGTATGTGAATTCACAAATTTCAACCAAAACTTCTTCAAAAAAGTCAGAATATGCACATGAAGCTTTTTAAGATTAAGAAGATACATTGCTGTTGAGGATATAGTGGCAGAAATTTGAGCATATCAATTGAATACAGTGCTCTTGATATGTCGTACCTTCACCAGAGGCTATCAATGAGAGAGCATGAGCGGGAGACAAAACAACTTCTTCTTTTATTCCTTCCACATAAGTTCCCTACAAAGCATATTCCCTTGTACTAAATAAACGTTAAATAAAAAAAATAAAAAATTATTAAAAAACAAAAAGAAAAGTTATAACTCTGGTGATGAAGTCAATGAGCCTAACATAAAAGTAGCATAGACACCATAGCATGTATGGGACTCTTAGATCTAGAGTTTTTAAAGCCTACTTTGCAAGCAATTCATTTATTGCGAACAAACAATGCAAAAAATAGGAGGTCAAAATAGTAACTATTTGTACTCCGCCATTTTAATCATGGCTATCTAGCTTATTCAACTTAGCCTGTTAACTCCTCAAATATGATCTAAAATATTCCCAATATTAAATCATAATTGAGTAGTCAATAAACTATTTTGAATCAAATTTAGCAATTCAATAGACAAAATTGGACACATTAAAAATTCAAAACTAAAACACTGAGTGTACACAAAAGAAATAGAACTGATATGTTACTAGAAACTAACCAAATTCCCTACAAAAATGTGAACTCAAAGAATTGGGAACCTGAAATACTTTGTTGGCATAGAAGTAACTCGTCAAGCCATGGTACATTAATTTCCCAACACAAACATATCATAGATTTGTTAAAGGAGATAGATATGATTGGATGTAAATAAACAGAAACGCCCATGGATTGAAACAAAGAAAAAGCAGAATCACCATAAACCCGTTGAAATAGAAAGATATTAAAGACTAATGGAAAACTTATTAATCTCTCACGCACCATACTACATATTGAATTTCCTGGATGGCGAACCATACTTAACAAAAGAAAAAAATCAACTACAAGAAGTCTCCTAATAAGAGTTCAAATTTTGTTAGATGTTATTTGAATTGGAGATGTGTTTTAGAGCAAACATGCATATTTGGAAATTGTAAATATCTGGAGGAAAATCATGTCATATGGAAAAGTAAGAAACAATTTGAAGTTGAACAAAATCAAAAAAGATATTTACCTTGCATGAAGAATCATTAGCCTTTCTATTCATATAATTTAGCCTCAAGTGTAGAATATCTAAATATGCCTCTGCATGGGTGTCTAAATCCATTTTCCCGTGTTGGTTCTAGGGTATTAATCTTGTTGCCTCAAACCCCACAAAGCGTTGAAAGTGGGAAAGTAAACTATTACAGTTAATTATCTAATGGAAATCAAGTTTTTACTCAAGCCAAGAATATGCATGATTTCTTCAGCTTCTAAGTATTCCAATAGGTTGTTTTAATTAACACAAATTAAACGTCATCACCAAGTAACATTTTGTCAAAATTATCTGTGAAAAATTTAACGATAAATCTTTGCTTGAAGAACAAAGGCGCACATGAGTCCAATAACCACATCTCCATTAGACAGCGTGCATTGAATATCCATATCATCATTGAACTGTGCGCATAGAATATCAATGCATGCTAAATGTTTTCTATGGTGGCATTCCTGTAGCTCTTTCATTGAATTTCAGACTACATAACAAATCTTTTTCCAACATTATTCCATAATATGGCAAGGCTTGTCATATTATTAGCATCCTACTGGGCAATTTAGAGACCTAAGAGTATTAAGATATAATTATTAGTTTGTAATACGAGATTTTGATCTATCCAACCCATTGTTATTTCATTAATTTTGAGACAAACTCCTTCTATCAATATTTAAAATAGAGAATGATATATCATCACCTCTTTGATAATGGTTAATATTATAGCAAAGGATAACTAATATCTCTAGTGTTGTTAAACTTTATGGTGGACAGTCCATAAGAGGAACTTCGATGGTGGCCACAGCATTATCCCAACTTTCGGAGAACAAGGGAAGTAAACTTAAAGGCATGGATCCCGTCATCAAAATTGATGTTCATGGAGCTCAATTTGCCTGAGATTGAGTAGTTCTCCTTTTAATAACCTAAAATTTAAAAAAATTCTCACTAAATATACCTTGTTGACTGTGAAGGCATTCATACATGTTGGAGTGCGCCCTCATAAATGTATCCTAAATTAATATTATTAAAAATGTTAAAAGAAACATTCAAGACGAGGGATAGGCAAAAAAAAACCCCGTAGTATATACTTCCATCAATGTACTTGTGAGGCTTTGGATGTAAGTGGATTTCATGGAGTCATAGAACCTTGTGAATTGTGTTTATTCTCGTCTTCATCATATTTAGTGTTGATATATTATTATCCTCACAACTAGCATCAAGATTTACCAAGAAAACTTTCTATGTTTAGCATGTACGATGAAGGATCAACGTAGGTAAGTTTGATGGTTGAAATTTTGGGTTTAGGAAGACGCAGATGGAGGAGTGTTTGCACAAGAATGTTCAATCAATCTCCAAAAGTAGTAATACTAACGTATATTAAGAAGATTCCATTGAGCTCCAAAATCAGGTAGACTTTTGCAAAAATAAAGACGTTTTCACTCAAATATAAAGACGTTTTCGAGGTAAACTTTTGCAAAAATAAAGACGTTTTCACTCAAATATAAAGAAGTTTTCGAGGTAAACTTTTGCAAAAATGCCTCAACATGCCATATTTGATGCTGATGAAATCATACGGCTAAACAATAAGAAAATACTACTCCCATTGTAGGAGTGAAAGATTAGAGTAAAGTGGAAACTAACAACTAAGACCACTGCCAACTGCAAAAAACCTCAATACCCCACCTCTTTCTTCCCATATTTCAATTTTATTGATATGCTAAACACATCTTTCAACGATCCACTTAAAGTACTGACAATGCATGCATTTGAAAACATATAATAAATCACATACTTGAAGATTCTAAAATAAAAAAAGATCTCATAATCCACAAAAAAGATTTAATTATCGATTTGCAAATACATAAATTCTAAATTATATCTTAAATAAATTTGTTGGAAAAAATTACGGTTTCATAATTTTAACAAAGACAGTTAAGAAAATATAAACAAAAGTTAAGCATGAATTCAAGAGGCATCACAAAAACAAAAAAAAATCAAATGTTACAATAGTATCCTAAGAAATAAATAAAATTGAAAAATGAAAATTAGCTAAAACAATAATGGTGGATTGGTAGCTGAATAAACACCTTTGCACACAATGACAATTTTGAGCATCCACATCGAATTAATGTTTTAAACAAATTACACATATGAAACATATTTCTAATCCAAAAAAGAAAAATCATACAAAAATTCTTTAGTTGAATTAGCCTACCACTCTTTCAAATGAGTAATGATGTCCCATCCTGATAGTCCTTTTTAAAAAGAAAAAAAAAATCTAGGATCAAAAGCAAAAAAGATTTGAACTACACATTCAACGCCTAAACCTTATTCAAACTAATTTGAACATATATTTCAAACCTAAAAGTACAATCATTAGAACCGAGACTACGTTCAAAAGACACTTGAAAAAAAGTTCAAACTTGTACCATGTGGTTTGAACC
Organism: Phalaenopsis hybrid cultivar; assembly: GCA_002079205.1. Taxonomy (NCBI): domain Eukaryota; kingdom Viridiplantae; phylum Streptophyta; class Magnoliopsida; order Asparagales; family Orchidaceae; genus Phalaenopsis; species Phalaenopsis hybrid cultivar. The sequence goes on from JXCR01137016.1 coordinate 207,120, forward strand.
TTTTGGGATCTTTTATCATACTCTATTTGAGTTTCATTTGAACAATGATTAAATCTAGTGTTCAACTAATACTCAAATAAAGCTTGAACAAGGTTCAAACAAGGCTCTTGTTCGAACCTTGTATGAACTTATGTCGTATAATGTTCAAGCATTTTTTTAACAGATCAGATACTTATAAATGTTTGGACATTTGCTTTAAGAGCAAAATTTTAAAATAAGATTCAAATGAGATTTCAACCTTGTTTTTCCTCATTACATTGAACCTTTTTCTTGCTTCCAACCTGCAGTTCTCTAGGGCCCTAACTCATCAACTTCACACTTATGTATACATATTTGCTCTTTTTGATAATGGTCACCACCTCATATCTAATGCTTTAGGCGATTGACCAACTTAGCATACATTAGCATCAAAAAGTATTAGTCATATGTTCTGCAGGCTTTCTGAAGGTATGGCATTTTTTACCCATGAATCCAAGAATTTGACATGTAAATCATTATTAAATACTCAAAACAATATAATTTGGTACAAATCGTATGGAATTAATGACTTATAAAAGGTCAATATAGCACAGTGATGTTTGGAGTACTTAATAACAATTTACATGTCAATTAATTCGGTTCTCCTGGATGAGAGAAAAGTTAAAACATAAACTGAGCTGACCGCTATAGTTCTTGATTTAGCTTTTTGCTAAGCAAGATAATTGCATCAACCATTAGCTATCAACAAACGTCATTAATGAAACAAGCATACATGAATACAACTGTGTGAAATTATTTATGAGCATTTATAAAACCACAAACTGCAAGGCATGAGATAGAAACTCAAAGTAAGGGCTCCAAAAATTACATGTCTTGGAATAAAATTTTGATAGTAAAATGCTCCTTGGCACCAACTGTTATACTGTTTAATTTGGACAAAATTCCTTATGATAGTTTTCTATAAGATGTAAATTTATGTAACATAAAGCATATATACTTTTGGTATTTTGTAGAGAACTAAGTAGTATTTTATAGTATTTTGTGGTCCTTCATAGATTTTTGTTGTATTTAACATACTTCTTGGTGAGTTCTTCAACATTACTTCCAGAAAATAAACAATATTAATTATAGCACTTAACAATCTGAATGAGCAACAAAGCAATATGATGTGACATTCCAAAAGTACGGACTCACAACAATGAGCAGGTTCATGTAAAATATAAACACATCCACTAATTCCAAACACTTATATCAATGAAACATATTCACATAATCATACATGATTCCATCAGTTCCAAAAACCTCAGGAACAAAACATAACTACCATTGATCATGATCAATCGAAATGCTCCATCACTCCAGCTTCAAATTCAATAAATTCCTATCCGTTATTGTAACTATGTACAATAAATATGGAATAAAAAATGCACTAAATTTAAGAAGAATAAATATTACTATTTGGTTCAAACAAAGGTAGAACAAACTTGAACAAGTTTGGAATANAGGTTCAAACATTTGTTTAGCATTGATCAACCTTGTTTGAACCAGTTTCTCTGGTCCTTTATCTAGTTCTGATCAAATGAACTAAAATAACTCGCTCTAATTCAATATAAATCATATGAATTATCACATAGTCACTTGGGTCATGTGTCTATAATATTAATCAAAGAATAAAAAAATCAAACAGGGCTGTTGAAGTCAGATGAAACTACATCACATTCAAGTTGACCATCACAGCATACTTATCCAGATGCAAGAATAAATCTAAAATGAAAAAACAACAATATTAACAAAATGTATTTCTTGAAATTCAAAATAATACGGAATAAAGCGAGATTTTCATTGATATAAAAGAGGTTATAAAAAACCCTTAAGTGAATCTTAGAATACGAAAAATAATAAAAAGAAAATAATATGAAAGAAAAGATATAACTCCTATTATCTCTAATTAATCGATTCATATTAATTATTTTAGAGATAAAAGAAACAATATAATATATGAAAGCCTAAAATAGGAAATGAAATAAATTCAATCCAAGGAAAAAAATATAAAATAGGAAATAAAATGACCCCTAATCTAAGAAAATAATTTATTTCTAATAACTTCTAATATGAAAGGAAAGATATAACTCCTATTATCTCTAATTAATCGATTCCTATTAATTATTTTAGAGATGAAGGAAACAATATAATATAGGAAAGCCTAAAATAGGAAATGAAATAAATTCAATCCAAGGAAAAAAATATAAAATAGAAAATAAAATGACCCCTAATCTAAGAATAAATTACTTCCTAATATAACTTCTAGCACTCCCCTCAAATTGAAACATGATTAAAAACCATGTTCAACTTAAATTTGAAAACATTAACGGGCAAGAAAATCCTGAGAGATAGAACTTAAATTCTTAGTCCCGTGTTGTGGTTGTCTTTGAGTACAGTTCCTGTAGTGTTTATAGGTAGGTGGAAGGCTCCAACAGGTAATGTTATAGAGGAATTTGCAGAGGAGTAAACAACAGTGGTTGCAGTTCCTGCAGTGTCTGTAGGAGACGGAACACTCTTACAAGTAATGTTGCAAGAGGGTTTGCAAGAAAGTAGACAACTATGATTGTCTTTGATTGCAGTTCCTAAAGTATCTGTGGATAAATGAAAGGCTCCTACAAGTAATGTTGCAGGGGAGTTTGAAGGGAAATAAACAACCAATAGGAAAAGACTGCAGGATATGGCCTGCAGAAAAAAACTTAGGAGCTAGGCCTCGCTGCAAAAAAAAGACTCTGAAGGAGGACAAGCTGCTGGAAGAATTCAAGCGGAGGGTTTGTTGCAGTGAAAACTTCGGATGAGGGCCAGATACAAGAAAAAGTCCCAAGTGAGAATCTAATACAGGAAAAAGTTCATAATGAAGGCTTGATGCAGGAAAAAGCTCCATAAGAGGGCTTGCCATACTAAGAATTCCAGTGAGGACCAGCTACAGAAAAAGCTTTGAGAAGAGCCTTATATAGGAAAAAAGCTCTGAAGGACGCCTGGTGTATCAAAAAATTTTGGAGGAGGGTTTGCTGCAGAAAAAATTATGGAGAAAGGCCTGCTGCAGAAAAGCTCTGAAGAAATTCATCTCCAAACAATAAGTTCTCCTCTTCACAAGCATCTTTGTTGCAATCTTATATGCTTCCTCCAAGGCATTTGATAGCCAAGACAAATCTAAGGGCTAGCCAATACTGCAACCTCCAAACACTTCCTTCTGTGAATCTTCAATAGGCTCAATAGCAACCATTATTGTCCTCTAAAGGATCAATCCACCTGGCATCTCAAGAAGCGGAGCATACCACAACCTCATGTTGAGTGTCGGGATCAATATTTGTTGTGAAGAACCTGAAGCTGATACAGGCCTCATCCCTGGTCAACACACCTTGGCCATCTGCATTAGTGAGATCCTACAATTTCAATGTCGTGTGATCGCTGATAATGGGATGGAGGAGGTAATGTCGTAAAGAGGCAGCAATGAGGGGACTAATTGTACATACAACTCTAAGCTTCAACCTTGAAAGATTCAGGAATGTTTTTGTTGCCTTCACTAGCACAGAAATCATGTGTGGGGTTAGCATTTGCAGATTTGGAGGAAAGGATAGACAGCTGTCAAGGGTGGAACCAATAGTAGCCTTCCATTTGAGACCACCTTCATCAATCGCAAGTACATCGGCCGGAAGCTCAATCTAAAGCCGTCAGATCTCCTTGAACTTCTCCAGCACCTCAGAGGGGGAATAGTGTGATACTTCAGATGTGGAAGAGGTCAATTTTGAATTGGATGATAAAATGTGCTACAAGAGAACAGATAAAATCTGACCCTGTGCGTGAAAGGGTCGCACAATCCCGACGAAAACAAAACTAGAAAGATGAGAAAAAACATTGCAGGATCTATCGCCAACAACAGCAGCGGAAACGAACGAGGAGAGAGAATGATCATCAGATATAATGTCGTCAACGTGGACGACAACGTTTTTGATTAGGGGAACGAGAGCATGGAAGCGGCAGGGGACGACGCAGCACCATCCAAGTGCCTTCATGTCGTCGATCCGGCTGAAGATGACAATCAAGATCAAGTCTGACAGGCGATTAAAGTTGTGGATTTCATACGCTGACGAAGACAATATCAAAGAAAAGCGGTAGACACACCAACTGCAAGATTGTAGTAGATCTGCAGCCGCCGATGACATATTGTGGCTGAAATGAAAGAGAAAATAAGAAAGAAACACTAAAAAGAAAAGCTTGTCGAAACCCGTTAGGATTCAGTGGGTAGATCTGCGACAGAGGCAACAAAATCTAGAGTTGAGCTGATTCAAGTCAAGAAACAAAAGATATTGGTTGAAAGATGAAATTGAGAGCCGATGCAAATTTTCCTGGCGAGATAGTGAGGTCGAGAGCCAAGAGTGAGTGAGACCATACCGTAGGTAGAGAAAGTATTTTTCCATTCCTACAGGGAGAATGGCACAAAGGAAGTCAAGCAGTTCTAGAGAGAGGACAGGCAACTAAGGTAGGAAATTTGGCTCTAATACCATATTGAAATTCAGAATAATGCGGAATAAAGCGAGATTTTCATTGAAATGAAAGGCATGAATCCTAGAATAGGAAAAGCAATAAAAAGGAAATAATATGAAAGAAAATATATAACTTCTAATATCTCCAATCAATCAATTCATATTAATTATTTTAGAGAAAAAGAAAACAAAAAATAGAAAAGCCTAAAATAGGAAATGGAACAAATCAAACAAAGGAAATAACTATAAAATAGGAAAGGAAATAACTCTTAATCTAAGGAAATAATTTATTTCTCATAACTTCTCACGAGAATAAATTATTTCCTAATATAACTTGTAATAGCCTTGATTGGTAGTGTATGAAGTTGGGAATAACGTTGCTTTAGCATTTTAAGTGAGATAACTGGACAAAATAAAAATAGAAAATGCAAAGGGGGGAATTTTATCCAACCCATATTTCTCCAAATAAAAATTTAGCCAGCATTTATGTACTTATTGCTTTACCATGAGACAAAATTCAAAATTACCAATTGAAATAAAACAAATAATTAATACAATCTTATACAAAAAAATTTTAAAGTACACTAAACTAATAGAAGCCACATTTAGATGCCTCAAGCATTTCACAATTTGATTACTCCAAAGTTAAAGCTCCCCAAAATTTCTTTAGTGGCATAAGAGCCAAACCTATTACTAGGGCTAAAGTTAATAATTCAATTCATGAAATGATACTGAAATATCTAACATGGCTAAATGCTAAATCAAATACAAAATTGCATGCTAATTTGCACGCCTTCAAACAACATGATACAAAATGATATATTAGTATTTTACTTAAAATGGCTCAAAGTCATATAAATATAGAAAAAAATTAGTTCCCCGCCATTTTCAAGTCCTTATAGGTAACATAATTGGCAATGAAGCAACTAACTTTAAGTTCACTAAAAAAAAGCATTGCAACATAGAAAATGAATAAACAGAAAAAAATCCCAAGTGTTTAATACAAACGATCAATACGAACCTGTGAATCTTCTCTTATTCTAAGGTTCTGTCCAACAGGATCAAGCAAGTCATTGATAACCTATAAAAAAAGGTTAGAAACAATAAGTTACACAGGTTCCAAGGTACATGCTTGTTTAATTGAAAATCTAACCGTACAATCTAATCCTCAAAAAAGGAAGGACTCCTATGTTTTGATGACTTGCAACATTCCAGAAATCAGCACTATGATGTAAGTTAGCAAAATATAATAAAATACACAAATAGGCTAGGTACAAAAAGCAAAAAAAGGGCATGAAAAATAATTAAAAGATAAGATATTTAAATTCATTAGTGTACTTTAGATGTACGTCGCTATGAAAATTGAATCTTAGAATAAAATAAACATATCAACCAATGATAAAAATGATGGATTAAAAATTATTAAATTAAAATTTTAAGGAATAAATATTTCTAAAATAGCTAAATGAACATAATGGTAAATTATGTTCAGATTGATTCTAAGAGAAAAGTTAAGTTAGTTCTAAAAAAAGAAGCATTAAGAACCCATATTAGATACACATTATAATTTTGAGAATTATGAGAGGTGCTAAAATGGAGGATCTAATAAAAACTCAATAGAATTGTGATGACTAATAAGATGTCAAATCGATTGGAGAATAAAATGTTTTAAAATATTATTTCTAAATGATTAAAAAAAATTGTAGTTACAAGGGTGTCATAGTTATAAGTCACAAAATAAAGTTCCTGGAGAGAAAATGAAACAAACTTAGAAAATCATTATTGATATCAAAGGCTAAATGTGGCTTTATGCATGAAAGATCCACAAACATACAGACTTTTGTGTCGGATAATAAGAGAATAAACATTTTGGTAGTACTATTTAAGAACAATAGAGACGTTCAAAATTATAGTATCTAAAGTACAAATTTAAGAGTCATATAAAGATGACATGAGAGAAATAATATCAAAGAATTAGAAAATTTATATTGATATTATAGCTTACTGTGGTTAAAGGAAGGGAAGATCCACAATCATGACAGGCATGCTGTTAAAGAATTTAATAAAAATTTAAGAAAAAAAAAAGATTTCTTTTTTCTATTATTTTTATTGATCTTACTCATTGAGTACCACAAGAGAAAATTGGGGGTTTATTAAAAAAAAGTTGTCAAAGCTAAAGTGAAATTAAACATAATTAAGATAGAACATTGACAAGCGTTAGTAATAGTTCTCAAGTGACAAAATGATAAAATTAGGAATTACATCAAAAAACAGTAAGTTAGCTCACTTTTCTATCTAATATAAAGATACTTATAATGAATAATCAAAAAGAGGTGCACTGGGCATTGTCTTAATTTGAGATGCCTATTTGATAAGTTGAAAGATTGAACGCTGGAGTAAATTTTTTGAAGGTATGGGTCAAGGATAGCTAGAAAAAATAAACAAATATAAGGTATGTAATTTTAGTGGTTGTGAAATTAAAGATTAACAACCAACATAGATAGGAAATCAAATGATTCTAGTTCGATAAGTTTAAAAATGTTGGTTATATTAGGGTCTTGGGTTTAGTGGTTGTAAAATAATAAGGCTATAAAGTGAGCGAATAAATTCTGTTCAGGCCAGCGGTCAAATTAAAAAAGAGCCACAAAAGTAACATACAATAAAAAAAATATATAACATGAGCACATAAAGGTTTTTATATATAATTGAAGTTGAATAAACTATGTTGAAATTTACACAAGTGTTAGATGATTAGGAAATCAAACATGGTAAGTTGATTATTATAAATGAGGTAACATATATTTATGTGTGGAATAACTAGCAAGGGTGATTGAGATTTTGAAATATTAAAGGAATTCAGAATTATTATTTATTAAATAAAAGAATATGAAAGAAGAACTAAGAAAGTCAAGTCGTCCATAAAAAGACATGAAAGGCGCCCAAATAAAATAAGTACATAGGGTTTCAAATAAGACAATGAACATAAAGATAGCATGTATATATATTGTGCAAAAAAATTGCACATACTAGATTTAAAATTTATGCACAGCTTAATATGAATAAACAAAGAAAATAAAAAAATTAGCCACAAAATGTTTAGGAAAAAGCCTATTAGTTTCAATCACAGGCATGCCTTCAACACGTCCTTACATGTGTCGGATAAATTTCTTTTGCCTAAATTGTTTTCTCTAAAATTATACTCAAAACACGTTAAAGATACACAAGATACATAAGCACAACTAGGAAACACATTTACATGCAAGGGAGACAAAGAAGCTACTACTACTTCATTAAATTTCAAGCTCAAGTTGGCTGGTTGGCGAGTGTCTTGGTATGAGAATGTTAGGTCAATTTAGTCATACCTCAATGAGCTAATATTCTATGTGGTTATGTCAAAAATTCTACTTTTTTTTTATTTTTAGTTGGAGGTTAAAATACTAATATTGAAAAAAAAACTAAGAATAAAGATTAATCCTAATATTGGTGTGTCATTGGCGATAAGGAGCATTAATTCAATAAAAATATTTCATCAAATGCAACAGTAGCAGGTCCAACTACAACTGATATTGCTCGGAGATAAAATTTTGAATCAATTTTAGATCAACATTAATGTTTTTTCCAGAAAATAAGCACAACAATTGAGATTGATTTTGCAACTATTCACTAGATTAATGATATAAATCCTATTATGGTTTTTGCTCCTTATCAACCTCTTGTTCGGTATATCCATGATCCAAGCCCTCTATCCATGAGCTTTGATGTTAGCATTTCTCACATAGAAAAGCAAGTGGAGAAAAAATTTATTTTGCTTAAAAAATTGAAATTATCCTTCAACCTCTGAGGTTTTTGCTAAACATTTTAGACATTTTGTGCTAAATTTTACACAAGTAATAATAAAATTCATTCAAAAATTTGTACCAATAGTGTGTCATGCCCAATTTATTTGGTTATGTCATGACCCCATGTAAGTGTTGTATCTCCACGTCTAGCTGGTGTCTTGCTCATGGGTTGAGTTTATTTCATGCTCAATAAACTAAGGCAAATGATGCAGTTTGAAGAACAATACAAAAGGAAAAGTTTAGCTTTGTTGGAATTTGATAACCATTGAGCATAAAATCATTGAAATTCAATAATTAATATACAAACAATACTATTGTAGCTTCCACCAACTCATATTTAGGAGATTCAAGCATTCCTCTATACTTTTGGTAGATTCTATCACAAAGTCACAATCAATTTTATAAGAAGCATATTTTGACAGCAAAAACTATTTAAACTCCACAATGCAAAAAAGAATCATACAACATTAAATTAAAATAAATGTGTTGCACCGGTGCCTAAGGAGGAATTTTAGTCTTTTAGTAGCATTATTATTTATTATTGTTTAGTATAAATAGACCCTAATAAGTTAAAGGTTAGGGTAGCATGAGATTGTTATTGTGTTGGTTGAGGGTTTGGGAGAGATTTCTTACTTCTCGAATTGTTGGCGCATATATTTGTATTCATGTTGAATGGTTGATGATTTTGCAATAAAATATGTATTTGCCATAATTTTTGTAGGAAAATCTGTCTTGAATCCTATCACGTGGTATCAAAACATTCAGATCTTAAAAGCCAAGAAGAATCGTGGCAGTAGTTATGAAAGACGACCAGACCGTGTTTTCTAGACAAATAGATTTGGGAAACCAACATGGATTGTGATTCTCGCGCCAGACAAATGAATATTTATGGAAAACAAAAGTCGAATCACGTACAAGATCATGATACAATCGAGATAAGAGCTAGCTGGTTAGGAGCCTTTGTCGTCTCGACGGGACCACCGCGTACCGTAGCCTTCGACACCGAACCTTGTCATACAGTAGTGATTACATTTAACTAGGAAGCAAAAGCAAAATCTTGGCATACTATAGCCTTCCACACTAAATCTCATGATATAATCACAACTAGAACTAACCGGAAAGCAACAGCTGAATCTTCACAGACTGTTGCCTTATGCATCAAACCTTGCAATCCTATCGCAACTAGTAAAAGGAATCGTAGTTTACAAAGTAGCGCTCTATTCAACCGATCCGGGTGCTGTCAGCGGGGAAAAGTGGGGTGTTAGGGAGGAGTTGCCCGTAAGAAGCTGTCGGTCACCAGAATCGAAATCTCGTCGCCCGCTTCGAAAGGACGTTTTAATTTACATATAGATTTAAGTTTAAAATCAAATATGAAAATCAAACTGACCCCATATTTTTCATAGTTTAAATGAAAGAGTGTTTTACCTCAAACTCTGTATCTATCCCGAGAGATAAACATAATACTTGAGGATGAGGCTCGATCAAATAAACTAAGATATATATGTTGTCAGTTTGGTCTGCGAAACCATTTTATTTGCCGACAAATTCTCATATTTAATATGAAAAATTAAATAGGGTTTATTTTAAGTTGGGTTCGGAAAAGCTTCCTATAAGGGCAAGCCCCCTATTAGGAGTTTATTTTAAGCTGGGTTCGGAAAAACTTCCTATAAGGGCAAGCCCCTATAGTTAATTACATTTAAATGACCGAAATCACTTAAGAATACTCTCGATAAAAATCAGAAAAAATTATTTTCAAGGACTTTAAAAAGATAGGACTTTTCAACGAAATCGGACAGAGAGGTGTGCAAAAGGGAATGGTTCAAAGTTGGAACATTTATTACAGAATCCGGAGGAAGAAGAACTAGGGGATGTCACTGATCCAGAGGAGATCCTCGGTGACTTCACAGTCTACCCTATGGTTTGGCTTCAGTTTCGAGAAAAAATATTCAAGTGTTTTATCATGCCAATTTTATTTAATTAGAGCTTACATTCGTGTGAAACGATCACGCAAATAGCCTGGAAGATGTGAGGATTTAGGTCGTAATGAACGACAACCTCAGAATCCTAAAACGAGTTAGGGTTTAGATATTACAACGGAGTCATACGAATACCTAACGAAAAGGTTGAGGATTTATGTTGCGCTAGACAAACAACCTCGAAATCCTATGGATTGTTATTTTAACTTCTAGGGAAGGAATGATTTAGCTGAGGAAGACATGTTCTGCTGTTGAAGATGGTCGTGCTGCCCACCGCGCTAGTTCCAAGCTCCTTGTCTTGACGAGTTTAAATTTTCTAAGGTGTCCAGTTATGATGTCAAATCAAACGACCATATGGTAATAGTCCTCTAAACATCCTATATGAAAAGAATGCATGCTTAAGGTTATACAATATAAAATGTGCAGTACAGGACAAGCAGTAGAAAGCACAATAAAAAAAACAGTATACACGCCATACATGACAGTCGCAGGTATAGTAGAAGGAACAGTATAACATGCTACATAGAAAGGTAGCACGTATAAACAGGAATAGTATAACATGTTGTACGAGAAGAACAGTAGAAGGTGGGAACAGGAATAGAATAACATGTTGTACAGGGCAGTAACAGGTATAAACAGGAAAATGAAGTGTTCTAAATGTAAAACAAACCTGTGTGCCCGAGAGATCCATTGTTTCTTAAATATAACAAGCTGAAATGCATTGCAAAATTCATCCAGGAAATTCGAAGAAGAGTGTAACAACGACTCATGACAGAAAACTCGAGAAAATCAACGGGAAAAGACTCAAGTAAAAATCTTCAAAAATCTTGGAGAAATTCCAAAAGAAAAGAAAAGAAACACGAGTGTCCTGTCCCAAAGTATCGATAAAACAACCAAAAAAAAGTTCGGGTAAGGCGGACCACAAGCACTCATGTGTGGCTAGGCTCAAATATATGTATATGTACTTGAGGGTCCACGAATGTTTTTTGGTCACCCGAATGCATAGAACCCGCAACTCGTCTATAAGTGTGTCCTGAACCTCACCCAGAGGGCTACTTCCCAGCGTAAACAGGTATTCGTCAGGTGGACAACCAGTTTTACAATGTTTTTTTTTTAATTTATGTTTTTTGACATGCACATAGGTCTCAAAAAAAGAGGTTATCAAATTTTATTTTATAGCGAAAAATATATTTTTTTTAAATAAGTTTTAAAAATTTTTATTGTCCACAAGTCGATTACGCTGTCGACCGTGAGACTGTCAACCACCTGGGGAGGTTTGAGCAAACTCCCATTAGACTTATGTCGGTGAAGAATATCGTTATCATATTGTTCATCAAATACCTGGATCTTGATGTTATAGAATAGGCATTTTTCTGCTCTATCTTCGGTGTGTCTTTATCATCACCACCTACGCCCCAAAATAAACTACTTGCGACCTTGCTTGATGGTTTCACGTATAGCAAAAGGCTATACATGGACACTTATGTGTCGGACATAAGCATCGAAAACCGAACCAAGAAGCAAGGAAAGAAAAGAACAAAAATGGGGTGAGAGAGGAGACACTGATCAATCTAAAACACCGAAAAGGAGAACGGATCAGTTCTCAAAACTCCTATCAAAAAAACCCAGAAAAGTAGAGCCCTAGGTCTTTCCTAACAAACATAAAAGGCTACTTTGCACTGATTTTTCAAACCCCAAAAACGTAGGATTAATCAAATCAACAAAATGCTCTCTCAAATAAGGCTTGCAAATCCTCCCAAACCCCAAGTTGATATCAAAATCTTCCAACTTAAATTAATTCATAGCCTCACACCTCAAACAAACACGAAATTTTTCCAATGCACTGCGGTGTAAGGTCTACGGCTTAAGTGAGGTAAACTAAGAAAATTCACGGGTAAAAGTCAATATCAGCACCCTCTAGCTCCAGACCCGAATAAACTCCCACAGGTGACTCACGGCCAAGGCAAACCCAAGGCCAAAAGGAGAGGAGGCTCACGGCTAAGGCAACCCAAGGCCAAAAGGGGCTCACGGCCAAGGCAAACCCGAGGCAAAAAAGAGAGGAGGCTCACGGCTAAGGCAACCCGAGGCCAAAAGGAGAGGAGGCTCACGACTAAGGCAACCCAAATCGATTATATGAAGATATTTGATATACATAGGAGAGTGAATGGACAAACCCTTACAAAGCCTCCAAACTGACTCCAATTTCACCAAGTAAGACATAAGGAAATTGTTCAACACATCCTTCAATCACCTCACTTTATAGATAGGGCAAAGACACATTTAAACTTGACTCATCAATCAACACCCAAGACACTTCGTGTAGGAGGAGCCAAACAACCCCAAGGGATTGCCAGCAAGCTCACTGGCAGGACTAAGAACAAACCAAATCAAGCTCCCAAGCTACCTCTCGGGTAGGAGCAGAACCAGACAGAAACCGAANTGAATGTAAATTTTGAATATGTTTAGATAATATCTATACTTTTTTTTATATTTATGTGATGTTTATATTATTTTTCAATTTTTTTAATATTTGATGGGGGATATATGTAAATATATAAATTTATTATCTACATCCAAGTAGCTTGTTTTGATTGTGGGTGTGTGGGTGGGTGGGGGAAAAAATTTGCGTGCAATAGACGTACGCAGGACTGTGTGCGATATTGGGGTTATATCGAGGGTACAAGGAGATTATTTCCGCGGTATAACCCATTATAACTTCCCTGTAACTTTTTGTAACCTATTTATATCTTAAAATAAGTTTCGCGCTTCTGTTATCATATATTAAGAGGTTACACGTAAGTTATAGGGAGCTTACAAGGGTTTATACCGTGGATGTAACTCCCTTATACCCTCGGTATACCCTAATATCGTACGCGACGCTGCGTACGTCTATCGCACGCAAATTTTTTTCCGTGGGTAGGTGGTTTTGTTTAAGTTTTGGATTGGAGTTTCAGTATATGATTATGATTAGTGGGAACTAATATTTTCAAAGCAGAAAAAAACAAAATATCATTCCCTTTGTAAAGCTTTTTATTACAGCTAAAATGATCTTATGTTTTATTTTTAAAATGTTAATTTTTTTTAAACTTTTGAATTACATTTGAGTTGAATAATATAAGTTGAAATAAATAAATGAATTTAAATAGAGCCAAGAAGATGTACTATTTACCATATTTTGATAAGAAAATTTGAACGAGGTGAACATGAACGAGTACCAAGTTCGCTTAAGTTTGACTCATTTGCGCTCCTAGCGCTAATGGTATATACATTGTGTCATGTTGTTGGGCGCTATTGTTGAAGCGAATGGTGTTTGTAGGAGGGAAGCTTGGTCTTTTTCTTTTCTTCCCTTCAATTATCAACATGACCGTTTTTATTATTAAGATTAATTTTGCAGAGGATATCAAAGGCTAAGCCGGTCTGACAGCAATCGACTCGGTCCACAATCGTGACGGTGTTGAACCCAATTATAGTGTTGTGTTTCTCAACAAAGATGTCCCGTGTGTCGTATCAAAAATAAATGCCAACACGGAACAAAACCCAGCTCGATTACAGCCCAATTTATTACAATAGTGAAATCATTTCAACCTACTAAATATATATATATATATACACTTGACAACTAATTATCCTTCGAAATTAAGACAGTATATACCATATATTATAGTAAATATTATACACTAAACAAATCTAATTAAAAAAAAATACCATAAAGAATATGGACATATTAAATTTATTAATAAAAACTCAATTTTTATAATGAATGTTCAATTCATCTCACGCAACTCATATTTACAGACATGCCACTCAAACCTTTGAGATTATATTAAAATATCACCATTACTAACCTTCAAAGTTATTCAAATACACATTTTCATTCATAGGTATTAATTTCAAGGTATTATTAAAGCAGATATCAGACTTAAGGATCTAAATACGTAAATACATGAGATTTTGGTGGTCTAAATGTAAATTTCCATTTTTTTTTTTTTTTTGTTCTTAAGAGAAGACTTAATATGATATATCTCAAGATTGTGAAAACAGACCTAAATATAGAACCCGAAAAAGTTTCAAAATTCAATAGTTCAACCGAAATTGAATCGAAGGTTAAATCAGTCGACAATTGTCATAATTAAATCTTAAAATATTTTGATAAAATTTAAATAATAAAATAATACTATTTTAGTATCATATTTTATTAATTCAACAAATAATATTTTAATTTAAAATTCTTCTTTTGAATATTTTGAAAAATATTTTAAATAAATAATTTAAGAAATCATATTCTCTATTTTAAATTTAAATATCTAATTTTAAATGATCCAATCAAAATAAAAAGACAAAAAACTGAATACTATTTGATCTGGCTGATTCTTTAAAAATTATTTCAGTTCAACCCCATTATGACTTGAATCTTGGTTCTACGCATAAATAGTTCGGAACTTGAAGTAAATTAATTGAAATGGCTAGTTCACAGTCGAACCGGTCAATCCGATCCAATTTTTAAACACATGGTATCATCCATCACAGCCCAAGATTAGAGTAAGGGAGCTTGGCATTCTAGCACATGGTAAAAGCTTGCTTGTGTCAGCTATAAAGAATTCGTTCATAATTGACTTGATAATATAACATATATATATATATATATATATATATATATATATATATA